>JAQBSW010004911.1:0-30000 GCA_029291075.1 Eudiplozoon nipponicum | reverse complement strand
AATTCTTGTTTGCACTTTAACTTCTTATTATTCAACTTACGAGAAAAAACGGTACTTTTTACCGGCGGCTCATTTCTGGAAATTAACCGTTGTGAATAAACCTGACACGTTATCCGTACCTGCTCTGCACTATCTGTTCCTGCAATTAGCGATTGGCATGTAGATTTCCGTGGTTCACCTTGAGTAGGACTTCAGAAGGCATGTGGTCTTTGTACATCTAAATAGTGCCGACTGAGGTAACCCACTGCGTTTATTAACTCTATGGTGACACATAGGATCTTAAAACCGCACCATAGCTTTTGTACAGATTGAGAAACGTCTTCGTGAACGATTTATCATGTACAGTTTGAAAATAAACTGCTTGCTCGTGTGCAGAGGGCGGTGTCCAAAGCCGTAGAATCGCAGTAAAATTTTAACCAAGGGATGTTACAGAATTTTTGGTAAATGCGTTTCATTGTCCATAAAACAGCTCCAGATGGCTGTAGGTTAATAAATAATAACTTCCGGACTATCCGATGTTCACCAATCAAAAATATTTGCGCCTGTATATTGACACGATTAATTTGTAAAGACTACATCTCGCAGGGATATCAACGCCTCAACAAGCCTTATTCGAGCTCACTAGTGCGAAACTACGGACAGACGAGTCCCGATCAACGTTTTTCTGGTGTAGGCAGATATTGAATCACACCACTAGCTTTACTTACCCAGTTATGCGCATGGAAGCTGTGACAGACACCGCAGATTTAGGCAAAGGAATTGCATTAGAGGCCAACTAGCGCCTCACAGGGCATTGATGCCATATACCAAAAAAATTACCTGACAAATATAAAACGCAAAACTGATATCTGCAAAATGTATAGCTCTGGCGTTATAAAATGGGTAAATCGTCCAATAGAAAAGGAAAACGGACTATTAGCTAGTGCCGAGATCCGTACGAAAAGTTAAACGCTTTTCGGCAATGAAATCCAGGGACATCACAGCGCCGTGCACTTAATAGTAGTGTTGCAATCACAGGTGTATTGACCGGGTTTGAAAAAATGTATATCGAGATACGGTTTAATCTTCGTTGATTGGCGACGTTTTAGGACGTTATTTCTCGTTTTATCATCAGGCATCTACTCACAAACACGTAGTGCAATGATCACAATAGCAAAATCTGCTACTGCTAACTGACTATCTACGATCAACCCGCAATACATATATATGGAAAGTATAATTAGATATGCGGCTCTCACCACTATTAGTCTCGCATACATTACACTTGACTGGAAATTTTGGCTGCACAATTTCTATGCTTTCACGAATATTAACTGTTTGCAGTATTCACCACATATATAGGTAAAACAATCATTGATTCCGCGTGTGATGGTAAGAATTATTCAAATCGAGTTTGGAAGCTTGAATTAAATACAAATCTTATTGTATTTAACCAGTCCTCGACCCAAACTGCAAAACTACCGCCAGGTTTCTGTTACCGACTGGGGTGTCCGTTAGATTCTAAGGAATTGAATCAGTTGTGTAACCAACTTTTTATCAAATATTCCATGGCTGCTGTTTTAAAATGTTAAGATACTAGGCTAAACAAATCAACAATAAATGGGAACGTGTTTATAGAATTATATTTGAGATTTACATTTAGCTAAATTGCAGCAGCAATACTGGAGCCAATAATTCCTCAAGCCTTAATTAATCAAGGGAAAATGTCTACAGGGACACGATGTCTGCTCAAAAAAATTGAGAAACACTTTCCTCGTTTGCAGTACGCGTGGTTCGCACCAGATCGCATCTGCTTAAATCGTGCAAATCATCCACTACACAATCCAAGACTCACACCTCATCAAATTATTGATTATACGCATAAGTGTTTTTCAGGCTTTTCTTCAGGTATATTGTAAAGGCGTCCCTTCCACTCTGAATTTCCAACAGGAAACAAGTATATGTCATTATAGTACAGACGTCTGCATCGGAATCTGTTGCTCTAGCCATGTTCAAGCCCGGTCCGAGGTAAATTCTGGACAGTGTGTGATGAGGTCTAATTAAGGATGAAACCGGTCTACTGGATTAATTGCATTTTCTTCAAAATAAAACTCTTAATTTATATTGACAAATGTTGTACATTTTGTGTCAGGTATTTACACACCTTATGTAAGTATAATCTAGACATGTCGCATCCGGTTACAATGGTAATTAATCCAGTATATTGGTTTCTTCCTTAATAGAAAGTCGAGAACTAATGTCCAGAATTTTCCACAGCCCGGATTAGAAACGGGGCCCATTAGATTCTAAAATTGGGATTCGATTAACTGTGCGACCAGCGCCACATTTCACATGATTTTTGAAGTTTTACACCACAGTATGTTTCTGCGTAGACTATCTTTTCGGTGAAAAATGGTTCGCATCATTTAAGACCTGCATTTCAAGTTAGCCACCCATGATCTTTCATTATACAACATACGTCAAGCAGTTTTTGTAAGCTTAATTGACTGAAATTCCAGTGTGAGTGTTTTAATTATATATATATGTATATATATATATATATATATATATATATATATATATATATATATAGGGCCAGTATAACCATGTTATCTTTATCTTATAATGATTATATATATATATATATATATATATATATATATTTTTTTTTAAATTTATTTTCGATGTAATTCAAAGATAGAATATTAGAGCAAATGGATGTTATATAATTAACCGTTTGTGTCAGCAGTAACCATATATGCTGTAGTTCAGCCGGTTAACTTGAGCATTGAATCAGAGGTGATAACGTCGAGGTTCACCATGAACGAAACAGGAGCTAAACGCTTTGTTGGTTTAAATCTGAAAAGTAATTGCAATGCCCCGCGTCCTTGATTTGGGAAATGATGGACTTGACAATGAATCAAATGCTCTTGGCTCCGATCTCCGTCTGCAGTACTTTGACTACCACTAGGAATAGTCAACTTAGTGTTCCTTCAGTCTAGTACATGAATTTTGACGTATACCTTATGCAATGAATAATATTTATTGCATCTATAGTCAAATCATGCCTAATATTTGTATAATATATAAATAATTACTTCTAATGTACTTTAATTCTTTATATATATATATATATATATATATATATATATATATATATAGAATATATATATATATATATATATATATATATGTGTGTGTGTGTGTGTGTGTGGATATCTGATGAAATCCTCAGTAGATTTGTTAATATATAGCAATGAAATTTACCCGGGTTTGATGTTCTACAGAATAAAACCGATTCTTCTCAGTTGAATAATTTTTTTCTGATTTCAACCGTTAAATTGTTTATTTCTATCTCTTACAAACTCGTATTAACCTGTTCTAATCGTCTCCTCCGCATTTTTATATGTTGAACATGCCTTTTGACGGATAGCGGCATTTAGTTCACGCAAATTAGCGAAAGCAATTCATCTATACTCCAATAAATCTAGCAATCTTATCAAAAATCACAATTGACGGGTTCAAGGGCAACAATGCATATTTGACGACAGCAAGACACCTGTCTATGAATTCGTTTTTACAGAAGTTATATTTATTCTAAGCTGGTAGGTCAGTGGCATCGAATAATCTGATCATTTGAGTTTGTCTACATTTATTATACTGAGATATCGCGTAAGCACCGTACTCGTGTAATTCTCCTTCCATCATTTGTAATAACTGATTCTAGACACGAGGTTAAAACGCGTGTTTATAACGAATTCGAAAGTATTTGACTGCTACGTGTAGCATGCCCCTAGGTGCATCAATTTGGTGGCCTTTAATACACTACTGCACACTGTGGCTGACAGGTGTCAATCATAGGGTCATTCAGGTCTCTCATGACACGTGATCACTACACCAAAATGTCTGCCATCCCGTTATCGCAATGGGGATCATCATTGCGGTTATGCACGTTCTTAAACAAATTAGTTTCGCATTTCAGAATTATAATTATGAGTAGCATTTTGTATGTTGAATATTAGAAATTAGCATTGTGTACAGGAATGTAATTTGCGTCAACACGTGAGGCCAAAGCGTAGTTGAGCCAACGGTTAGCTTGTATAATAAGTGATCCACATGCGAGATAAATGCTTATGCACCACTTGGAATAACGTGAAGTGTAACAAAAGTTGAATACATTTCAAGTGTTATAAGATGGTAGAAACATTCGCATGTTTCTATGTGCGAACATGTGTCAAATTGTATCCTCTACGATGTGGTCATAGCTCATAAACAATCGCACAACAAAACAAAAGAACAAATTTCTTTTTTATACAAAAATTTCTTAACCACTTATGGTGCTCAATTATAAAACAATAATAATAATTTAATTTGGTTGTTGTAATAAATCAAATAATTATAGGTTTATCTGCATAGTTGTGCGGCAGGGTGGCTCAGTGGTTAGAGCACCATATTCCGAAGCAGATGTGCCCAGGTTCAAGCCCTGTCCGCGGAAAATTCTGGCCAATATATGATGAGTTACCAATAAGGACGAAACCGGTCTACTGGATGAATTACCTTTTCTACACTATACAATTCTTAAGTTATACCGACATATATAAGCACTTAATGGTTCAGGTTTTTATATCAAGTTCGCAGCCTTGATAGTAAATCCTTCCAACGTGATTTAAAGATAGGCTTAATTTTACAAAATTCGAGAATAACAGTTACTCTGAATACCTGTGATAGCAGCATAGCCTCATACTTCGGCCCTGATCGAGATCAGTTATCACATATTCGTGCAAATGATGGCATCATTCAATGAAAAATATTAGTTGTAAATTCATGGCGTTTCGTACTTAATGGCACTACGCTCAAAACTCTTTAATCAAGGAATGTGGGGAAATTGGACAGTACAATCTCCTATACGAATACATATTCAAGTATTATTGGAGTCAACTTTAAATAATGTATTGGGCAATGTGGCCCAAAGCCAACTCTCTTTTTGTTTGATGAACTGTATCTTTTTATGCGGTATAACAATGTGATGTGGAGATTTCACTAAAGTTGAGAGTAACAGTTACTCTGAACACCTGCGATATTAGCATAGCCCTATACCAAATATATATGCCAAATTCAACATTAACATTAAGTATAATCCCATTTGCGTATACGTTTCACGCATATTAGTTATTTTCCAAAATGATCTAGCATTGCACACATAACTTACCATGTACATGGACTTAAATTTTAGATACTGGGACGCGGAAAACTTCCATTAATATCCAGATTTCTTACGGGCGTAAATTCAAGACTGGACTAATTTTGGAGCTATGCAGTATATATTCTAAGTACCTCAAATCTTATTTTGCAGGTAGTTTATATTGCATTTTATATTTAATTTGCTTAACTTGGTTCATTATCATCCAACTAGCCAAACTTGATCTACATTACAAGACTGAGAACATGCTAATTACGGAGGTGATATCGAATTATATTATTAATGCTGCAACCAATTATGTATATTTTTATGTAAGTAGAATATTCAGATGAATGGAATTACAACCTATATAATTCACCGTGGTGCATTTTACTTTTCTAAAAAAAATTCAGTAATATCTGGAACTGTTATGATGAGGAAAACAAATCACTTTAATTTGGATTCATAAATACTGCTATAGTGCATTATCTACCCATCGGGATCAGAAAAAATGTTATAACGAAAAATTCCGAGATAGGAATGTCTAAAAATTTACTTTTTTCAGTTAATTTAAAAATAAGTTAGAGAAAACACATTAATCCATCGTCGAATACAAGCAAAAATAGTTAATTTTCAAACCTTCCTCACAGCATGAGTCGCCAGTAAGCACGAAACAAATGTAAATATCAGTTTAATTAAATTGTGTCATAAATATCACAAAAAATGGTAACTGATATCGATCAAGTCCAGATTGTCTTGATTTGTTGCAGTAGCAGTTGTTCAGAAGTAGTTGTAATTCTAAAATTTGGTGAAATTTAGCATACCTTGAAATCCAATCATCTTGTTTGGTACCATGTATCTATTCGGCAACCATAGTGTTGGTACGCTCTACAGGCTCGGTATACATTAAACATAGTGAGTTTCCTTTGAAGTTGCATTGTCGAAGACTTTATATGAAGTTAGTTCCATTACTGCAGGTTTACACGTTCGTGAAGGAGATTATATATTTCAATTGGTTTCAACGCATACGCAAAGAACGCTATTTTAATTGATAATTAGGTAGAGTTGCAATCGATGGTTGTCACTTTGCACTGTCAGTTTCACCAATATCCGATTGGTCCCCATTTCCAAGTACGCATCTAGGTCGTCTTCGAGGTGGTTGAGCGCTAATTCCTCCCCTTTCTCCGAAGGTTACAACGTTGTCCATACTAGCCACTGCAAACGAGGTAAGATATAATCTTATTGTACTAATTGAGAACTCTTCACGTTCTATCCAGAATTTCCTCATGCTCAAACATTGTCCGCTGCATGAAACGCCTTTTCAACACTATACAGATTTTAGTCTATACTGACAAATGTCTTTTTTATTAAAGGTTCAGGTGTCTAGATGAAGTTCACAAACTTGATTACAGTAATTGTTATCACCGCCAGCGAAAAAAAGGATCATTTAAGATATATCTTTTTTCGACAGCTGGTAGCACTCAATTTATATAATAAACAGGAAACGATCATTCAGCTACCAATTAAAAATTCTAAACATACCATAGCATTGCGATCATATTGTATGGAATAAAGCAAACATCCAGAAAAACAAACTAACGCGAATGATCATTTAAATCAAGTTTGCGAGTATGATATAAACACCAATCTCATTATACAAATTTTAATCAGTATTAACTAAATATTGTAAGAGGCAGAAAAGGAAATTCATCCTATAAACGGGCTTCATCTTTATGGGTAACGTATCAAGTATTGTTAAAAATATTTCCACGGATAGGGATAGGGTTTATGCATATTTCACTCAGAATATAAAAGTACAAAGACCACTCTTGCTATACCTTATATTGTCGATCATCCTAGCTATGTATATATATATATATATATATATATATATATATATATCTATATTGATGGAAACTGTGCTTTAGTCGCTCGAATTACTTTTCGTTTGAAGATTTCCGCTGGAAGATCACCTCCAAAGGGAACACTAAGCGTTACTCTCTGGGGAGTTTTGTTTTCCTCCAAATTGGCCTCGATTTTGTTGCGTTGCCTCAAGTTGTATTCGATGAACCAGTCCGGATAGCCATTATTTCTCAACGCTTCGCGAAGCAAATTTAGCTCTACTTCAATGTTGTCCGGTGAACAAATCCTGCGTATTCGTGTGCCCAAATTTATTATTAGGTTCCTTTTGTACGCCCTTGGCACACTACTCATATAATGGATATATTGTCCAGTCCAGCTTGATTTCTTGTGAACTGACCTTGAGAGAGTACCTTCTTCATCTCTCGTTATTCCTACATCTAGGAAGGATATATATCCGTCTTTTTCTTCTTCTATTGTAAACTTGATTGCCTGGTCTACCTTGTTTATGTGATGTAGCAGTGAATTTGTATCTTCATCCTTTTCAACGACCATGAAAGTATCGTCAACGTAGCGCACGTAAAAATGAGCTCCATTGATAAATGGTTTTAAACCAGTTGTTTCTAAATGGTGCATGTATATGTCTGCCAATACTGGTCCAAGAGGACTACCCATACCTATGCCGTCAATTTGTCTGTAGAAGACTCCTTGGAATACGAATTGTACGTTGGATGTGCATAATAGAAGTAGTTCTCTCATGTCGTCCACTTCTATCAGTGTTTCCGCTCCTGATGATCGTATATATTCACATAGGATATTTATAGTTTTATTTACTGGAATGCTAGTAAAGAGTGACTTTATATCGAGGGACACCATTTTCCTCTCTTTCAAATTTAGGTCGCGAATTTTTTCTACGAATTGAATGCTATCCTGTACAACGTGGTCTATTCTTCCTTTCATGATAGGTTTTATAATCTGGCATAATAGTCTGGCTGCCCTGTGCTGTGGGGAATTTATCATAGATAAAAAGGGCCCGAAAGGCCGAAGTCTTTCATTTATATAATTAAACGAACATTGGTTGCGCGGGTGGTGATAAAAAATGAAGTTCTCTCTCTTGGACCGAAATACTGCATAACAAAAACTAGAATAAACGAACGTGAAGAAATGCATATGCAGGCATCAATGGAATGCTTCTTTGAAGATGCCACAAAACACAAATCGAATGAAAAATACGACATCTCGCTCTTTAAATCGGACCTCCGAAGTGCGTATGGCCAATATATGCGCACATTCAAAGGCAATAAACTGGTCACCAAAAGGCATCTAGAAGAACTAAATGAGCTACAACGAAACAACAAATCAGACTCATGACGCCAGACAAAGGGACAGGCGTAGTGCTAATGAACTATACGGACTATAGTCAGGCGATGTTACCAATTCTGAATGACAAATCCAAATTTAAACGCGAAGAGGTACAACGCGACACTACGGCAAAATTAGAAAATTCCATAACGAAGATTCTAAACCGAATTATTTCGAAGGTCGAGGCTAAACAAGAAACGTACAATTCGTATTCCAAGGAGTCTTCTACAGACAAATTGACGGCATAGGTATGGGTAGTCCTCTTGGACCAGTATTGGCAGACATATACATGCACCATTTAGAAACAACTGGTTTAAAACCATTTATCAATGGAGCTCATTTTTACGTGCGCTACGTTGACGATACTTTCATGGTCGTTGAAAAGGATGAAGATACAAATTCACTGCTACATCACATAAACAAGGTAGACCAGGCAATCAAGTTTACAATAGAAGAAGAAAAAGACGGATATTTATCCTTCCTAGATGTAGGAATAACGAGAGGTGAAGAAGGTACTCTCTCAAGGTCAGTTCACAAGAAATCAAGCTGGACTGGACAATATGTCCATTATATGAGTAGTGTGCCAAGGGCGTACAAAAGGAACCTAATAATGAATTTGGGCACACGAATACGCAGGATTTGTTCACCGGACAACATTGAAGTAGAGCTAAATTTGCTTCGCGAAGCGTTGAGAAATAATGGCTATCCGGACTGGTTCATCGAATACAACTTGAGGCAGCGCAACAAAATCGAGGCCAATTTGGAGGAAAACAAAACTCCCCAGAGAGTAACGCTTAGTGTTCCTTTTGGAGGTGATCTTCCAGTGGAAATCTTCAAACGAAAAGTAATTCGAGCGACTAAAACACAGTTTCCATCAATACAGGTGAGAGTGGTGTTCAACACACGAATGAAAAAGATCGCCTCTCTGTGACGTCAACACCTTTGTCTGTATACAAATTTCAATGTACCTGCAACGCTCAGTACATCGGCAGATCAAAAAAGAGGCTCGAAACTAGAATAAATCAGCATCTCCCTCAAAAACTATTAAAGAGGGGTGCAGCTCCTGCACAAAAATCAGCAATTTGCGAGCATGTACTACTCACAGGTCATGCTGTTAGTAGTAACAATTTTTCAGTTCTCTACAAGGCAAAAACAGAGAAAATGCTTCTGGCTTTTGAAGCTATTGCAATTAATAAGCTGAAGCCCTGCTTAAACGTGCAGAAAATAATTCAAAAAGAAATTAAATTGGACTGGAACAAAGACATAACCGACATGCCTTTAAAAATAGCCAACGCTTCGCAAAATACGACACATACATCAATTACGGACACAATTACAATGAAAGCGATGACACACCAAATGACGTTACGCAAAAGGATTGGTCTAAATTGCGCAAAAGTATTCGTCTACATTGCGCAAAACAAAGGCTAACATAACGAAGAGGAGATTGGTTACGACAAATGTACAGTGGGATTGGATGAACGAATATACTAACGAATCCAGAACAATGGCTGTAGATACTGGTAGAAATAAGATTTATTAATAAATGTTATTCCATGGAGTACGTTGTTTTGTTCTTACATTTTAAAAAATGGTGAAAATAGAAACGATCAATTTATTGAAACACCGTGGTCACCCTATTCCACGGACAACTATTAATGCATATATATCCTATTCGTGTAGATATATATATATATATATATATATATATATATATATATATATATATATATATATATATATATATATATATATATATATATCTTGAGATGGGACGCTGTTGGTAAGGTGGTAAAGTTTGATGAAACTGTGCTTCTGTTCGAGCCCCGATCTGAGTAATTTCGGCAAGTAATTCAATGAACAAGAATTAAATAATAATTGATTGCGTGGGCAGCGATAACAATGGTTTAAATCAATTTCTGAAGCTTGGAATAAGCACCCATCCAGATATAATTTTTCTTCCATGTATATATGCATTACGGTTTGTTCCTTGCTTGTCTGTTTATCGTCGTATTCTGATAATGGTCGCTGAGTTGTGAAAGCGTCAGTACATGTGACCGACCATAATTTTGCTATGTTGTTGGATTGGTTAATTGCAATGAGAATGTTGGTTATCTGACGCTTGTAAACTTGATTTTATGTAATGCTGTAGAAGTATGAAATCGGCTCACTGGATAAGTTTCATTTGTTTCTTTATGCATTCTTTTAATTATACTGGCAACTTTTAAGCAATAAAATCGTTTTAATACATAAATATATATATATATATATATATATTTATATATATATACTCTCTATATATATGAGGAAGAAGAAAGAGTTAATATTCAAGTTTTTATTTTTATTAAATTATTATTATTATTAATTGTATTATTATTATTTGGATTTTCGTTTCCTAAAGAATATAGTATATTATATTCAATGGCATTAGAAATCATATATATATATACATATATATATATATATATATATACTTCTTCTATATATATACATAATTTTTAAATAACATACATACATATATATATATACCACTTCTTTTTTTTCATTTACGATAATACAAATAATTTAAATATTCAATTGTATATTGTTATTATTAAATTAATGTTTTTAATTGTGTTTTCTTTTACTTTAATATATACTTTGTTTTATTCAACGGCAATATATATATATATATATATATATATATATATATATAATAATATTATTATTGATATTATTATTGTATGTATTTATCTATTTATTTCCGTTTCAGGTTAATTTGCGACAATATTTGTTTAGTCTGGAACTTCCTCGTAACTGCAATGTTGTACATTCTGATTTGTTTTTCATGTTAAAATGTAGCAAATATTGTCGTCCAACTACTTTGTATAAAATAAAATACTGATGTTTACTTCGGTAAAATAAACAAAACTCTATTCCATATTATCTCGCAGTTTATTCTTTCGCTGTGAAATTCAATTTAACTATTCTATTTTCAAATAAATGTCAGTGATCAGATAAAAAGTAACATTTATCGTTGAACCCCCAGTGAGATGGAGAACGCACTCTCATTCTACGGAGACAAAACCGGCAGTTAATAATAAATGTAAGTTCACGTTAAAGATATTTAACTACTTCTTAAATAAACTCTATATTGCAAAAACATGTTAGAAACAAGCAGGCATTAAACGGGTGTCCAAAAGGCATCTATATTTCTGCGACACCACAGTTGAACCTGCGCAAGTTTTTCTATCAGTTGCGAAACACTCAAACAGGTGCCCAATTTTGGCGACAAGTTCTATAATTAAAAAATTATAGTGTGTGCGGACGGTGACAACAAATATTGTAAACAGGACTACGATCTTGATGTAAACACAAGTCCCACTATATGCATACATGTGTTAGTGTAAATTAAGCGTTGTATCCAGTAGACCGGTTTCGTCCTTATTGAGAATTCTTCACTTACTGTCCAGGGTTTGCCGCGGACAGTTCTCCTGTCTGGGCACGTAGAGTACATATGACATCCTTTTAGATATTAAAAAAATTTCAACTAATCATCCCCAATCTGTCATTACTGAACAGACACCACACTACATGTGGAAGTGGTATTGGAATGAACATTTATATAATTAAATGAACATTGATTGCGCGGGCAGTAATAACATTTATTACAATCAAGGTTGCAATCTTGATATAAACACCTGATTCATTATTTACATACATTTGTGAGTATAAACTAAGAATAGTATATTGTAAAAAAGGCAATTAATCCAGTAGACAGGTTTCGTCTCTATTGGGAACGCATCACGAACTGACCAGATTTGGCCGCACCGAACACTCTGCGACCCGACCGCACTTTTTGATCTTCCTCGATTGCCGTAGAAAAAGATAATAAAATTTCAAATATGAAATTAACCAAAATTATATTTGAAAATTGTTCAAATCAGAGACTACTCTTTCGCCGCTAAAGGTCTCCCATATTGATTGAAAATTTTCTATTCACCCAATATAATAATTTTGTTGAAGTCTTTTCCATATTAGTTTAAGTTATACAGGAAAGTGAGTCTAGCAATTAAATTTTGCAAAAATAATTCAAGTATAAAATTGAACCATGAATTATTGAGCGGTCGGTGATATCAATTATTTAAATCAAGTTTGACAGCTTGTTTTAAGCACGAGTGTCATTTTGCTATGTCATTTTCGTAGCAGGATAATCGTCAGTCTTATGAAGTGACGCATTTCGATCTTCAATGATCAACATCACATCACGAAGGCAAACTGACTTGAAAGGATCAAACCACCATGCAAATATATGGAAAGAACTCATTTCTAGTATTATCGCATGCAATGTACCCGACTAAAAATGTAAGCTGTACAATTTCTGTAAGATGAAGAACGTTTATACTTCGCTTTCCATATACACGCATCACGATTTGATCCTCGCTGGTCAGTCTTCCGTCATACTCTGATGATGATTACGGATGGTCGAAACCCGTCAGTAAATGTGACTGCCAGTAGTTTTGCTATTTATATATATATGTATGTATTGCGGTTTGATCGTCGTTAGTCATTATGTCGTCGTACTCTGATGATGATCCTGTAAGTTCGAAACACGTCAGTGCGTATGATTGATGGTAGATTTAGTATGTTGTGAGACTGATAGGATACAATGGAATTCGTGTTTAAAGCACACTCGCAAACGTGACCCTTGCAAACTCGCCGATGAGGATTAAACTGTAATTTATATGTAAGGTATGAGAAATCATGGATTTGGATATCATATAAAGTTTTATCTATGCAATGCGATTTGAGGTACTCTGGCCAGTTGCCCGTCGTTTACTGCTGATGCCTATGGAATGTCCAAACACGACAGTACTTGAGATCCGCCGGGAATTTGCGATGTTTTGCGTCAGTTTGCATATAAAAAGGATTTTTCATTGTTCCAAATTAACAAACTTGATTTAAAGAAATAAAGTGTATTGGGTTAATAAAAATAATATGTTTAAGTATGCTTGGACCTAATTTTGTTAGCATGATTCCGTGTAACGTGCTTAAAATCTAGACAATTAATTTAAAATGATTGTCAACATTTAATATACCTTTATTATAATCAACGTTGCGGTCTTGATATAAACACCTGACCCATTAATTACTTACATATGTCAGTATAAACTAAGAATTGTATAGTGTAGAAAAGGCAATTCATCCAGTAGACCGGTTTCGTCCTTATTGGGAACTTATCATGTACTGGCCAGAATTTGCCGTGGACAGGACTCGAACCTGGGCACGTTTGCTTCGGAATCTGGTGCTCTAACCACTGAGCTATCCTGCCGCACACTACACTACACACAATTTTCAGTTATATACTAACTAATGTAACTTGGTTAGTCAATTTTTTTCCTTTAGGTGGAGCTCATATGGCATCCATTTAGACCCAAAGTTCCAACTAACGCGGCAAATTCTGGCCAGTACTTGATGAGTTCCCAATAAGGACGAAACCGGTCTACTGGATGAATTGCCTTTTCTACACTATACACTTCTTAGTTTATACTGACATATGTAAGTAATTAATGGGTCAGGTGTTTATATCAAGACCGCAACCTTGATTATAATAATTGTTATCACCACCCACGCAACCAATGTTCGTTTAATTTAATATAACTGTATTATTTATGCAATTACATTGGATACGATTTTAATTATTTAAAAAAATTTTTCTTTAATAGTTAAACGTTTTGTCATGACATATCGCTCTCATTTCCTGTAAAATTTCAATAGGACAAAAGTCAGCGCGGATTTTAAATTGTGGCACTAGCCTGTTCCGTGACATGTATTCCAGTAAAAAGTGAGAAATAAAATTAATTCCATTTCTCGATTTCTTTTTATCAGCTGCACAGTTGAGTAAAACAACAGCAATTTATCTTTCCTGATTAGGATTTTAAAAGCTACACCGTACCATATTTCTACATTTCGTACCCAAATATTAGTTGAGTTTGGAAGGTAGTGACGAATCCTATGACGAGCCGTCAAAAAGCACGAAACTCATGTATACATGGTATTCTATCATATAAACAATGATTTCAGAAGACTTCTGCTCTTGTTCGAAATAATTAGCTGAAAGATTCACAGTTCCTAAAAAATAATTAAAAGCTGGAAATTAGTCTGGTGGTAGAAATTCCTATCCTTATCGTGTTGAATTTAAGAAATCAAATATGGTCACAGTTACCGTTATTGATTATACATTTTTCTTCAAAATATTTATCCCTCTAATCGTTCAACATCACAAACACGAAGGTTATTATGAGATGTCGTGTAGACTCCAACTGACGAGCAGCTGAAAATCTAGAGATGCAAGCGTTAAATAGAGTGCACCCAGTTTCATGCTAAAATTCTAAATCTCCAATCGTCCGACATTTCATCGAGAACGAGGGCAAGTTGTTCATGTCCTGTAGACTCCAACTGATGAGCATCTAAAAATCTAGTGATGCAAGCGTCAATTAGACTGCACCCAGTTTCATGTTGAAATTCTATCTTTCCAATCGTCGTACATCACTTTATCAAATACGATGGTGATTAGGAGATGTCTCGTAGACTTCTACAGGTGAGCAGATGAAAACCTAGAGATGCAAGCGTCAATCAGACTGCACCCAGTTTCATGCTGAAATTCCATCTCTGCAATAGTCGTACTTCACTTTATCGAATACGAGGGTAATAGGAGATGTCCTGGAGACATTTACTGGTGAGCAGCTGAAAATCTAGAGGTGCAAGCGTTAAATAGAGTGCACCCAGTTTCATGCTGAAATTCTATCTCTCCAATCGTCGTACATCATTTTATCGAATACGAGGGCGATTAGGAGATGTCCTGTACACATCTACTGATAACCAGTTGAAAATCTAGTGATGCAAGCGTCAATTAGACAGCACCCAGTTTCATGTTGTAATTCTATATCTCCAATCGTCTTACTTCACTTTATCGTAACGAGGGCGATTTGGTTATATCCTGTAGACTCCTACTGATAACCAGCTTAAAATCTAGTGATGTATGGGTCAACCAGTCTGCACCCAGTTTCATGCTGAAATTCCATCCCTCCAATCGCCGTACTTCAGTTTATCGAATACGATGGTGATTAGGAGATGTCTTGTAGACTTCTACTGATGAGCAGATGTAAACATAGAGATGCAAGCGTCAATCAGACTGCACCCAATTTCATGCTGAAATTCTATCTCTGCAATCGCCGTACTTCACTTTATCGAATACAAGGGTAATTACGAGCTGTCCTGCAGACTTCTACTAATGAGCAGATGAAAATCTAGAGATGCAAGCGTTAAATAGAGTGCACCCAGTTTCATGCTAAAATTCTATATATCCAATCGTCCTACTTCACTTTATCGTAAACGAGGGCGATTTGGTTATATCCTGTAGACTCCTACTGATAACCAGCTGAAAATCTAGTGATGTATGTGTCAACCAGACTGCACCCAGTTTCCTGCTGAAATTCCACCTCTCCAATCGTCGTACTTCACTTAATTGAGAACGACAGCGATTTGGTCATATCTTGTAGACTCCGACTGATGAGAAGCTGAAAACCTAGTGATGCAAGTGTCAACCAGAGGACACCCAGTTTCATGCTGAAATTCTATTTCTCCTATCGTCGTATTTCACTTAATCGAGAACGAGAGCGATTTGGTCATATCTTGTAGACTCCTAATGAGGAGAATCTGAAAATTTGTGATGCAAGTGTCAACCACAGAGCACCAAGTTTCATGCTGAAATTCTATCTCTCCCATCGCCGTACTTCACTTTATCGAATAGAAGGTTGAATCGAGATGTCCTGTAGACTTCTACTGATGAGCAGATGAAAATGTAGAGATGCAAGCGTGAACCAGACTGCACCCAGTTTCATGCTGAAATTCTATCTCTCCAATCGTCGTACTTCACTTTATCGAGAACGAGGGCGATTTGGTCATATCCTGTAGACTCCTACTGATAACCAGCAGAAAATCTAGTGATGTATGCGTCAACCAGACTGCACCCAGTTTCATGCTGAAATTCTATCTCTCCAATCGTCGTACTTTATTTTCTCGAATACGAGGATGATTAAGAGATGTCCTGTAGACATCTACTGATGAGCAGATGAAAACCTAGAGATGCAAGCCTCAACCAGAGGGCACCCAGTTTCATGTTGAAATTCTTTCACCCCAATCGCCGTACTTTACTTTATCGAATACGAGGGTGATAAAGAGTTGTCCTGTAGACTTCTACTGATGAGCAGATGAAAACCTAGAGATGCAAGCGTCAACCAGAGGGCACCCAGTTTCATGCTGAAATTCCATCCCTCCAATCGCCGTACTTCAGTATATCGAATACGATGGTGATTAGGAGATGTCCTGTTGACTTCTACAGATGAGCAGATGAACACCTAGTAATGAAAGCGACAATCAGACTGCACCAAGTTTCATGCTGAAATTCCATCCCTCCAATCGCCGTACTTCAATTTATCGAATACGATGGTGATTTAGAGATATCCTGTAGACTTCTACTAATGAGCAGATGAAAACCTAGTGATGCAAGCGTCAATCAGACTGCACCCAGTTTCATGCTGAAATTTTATCTCTCCAATCGCCGTACTTCACTTTAGCGAAAACGAGCGTAAGTAGGAGATGTCCTGCAGACTTCTACTGATGAGCAGATGAAAACCTAGATATGCAAGCCTCAACCAGAGGGCACCCAGTTTCATGCACAAATTCTTTCCCTCCAATCGCCGTACTTTACTTTATCGAATACGAGGGTGATTAAGAGATGTCCTGTAGACTCCGACTGATGAGAATCTGAAAATCTAGTGATGCAAGCGTCAACCAGTGGGCACCCAGTTTCATTCTGATATTCTCTCTCCAATCGCCGTACTTCACTTTATCGAATATAAGGGTGATTAGGAGATGTCCTGTAGACTTCTACTGATGAGCAGGTGAAAACCTTGAGATGCAAGCGTCAATCACACTGCACCCAGTTTCATTCTGAAATTCTCTCTCCAATCGCCGTACTTCACTTTATCGAATAAGAGGGTGATTAGGAGATGTCCTGTAGACTTCTACTGATGAGCAGATGAAAACCTAGAGATGCAAAAAAGAAGCGTCAACCAGAAGGCACCCAGATTCATGCTGAAATAATTATATCTCCAATCGTCGTACTTTATTTTCTCGAATACGAGGATGATTAGAAGATGTCCTGTAGACATCTACTGATGAGCAGATGAAAACCTAGAGATACAGCCTCAACCAGAGGGCACCCAGTTTCATGTTGAAATTCTTTCACCCCAATCGCCATTACTTTACTTTATCGAATACGAGGGTGATAAAGAGAGTTGCCTGTAGACTTCTACTGATGAGCAGATGAAAACCTAGAGATGTAAGCGTCAACCAGAGGCACCCAGTTTCATGCTGAAATTCCACATACCTCAAATCGCCGTACTTTAGTATATCGAATACGATGGTGATTAGGAGATGTCCTGTAGACTTCTAGATGAGCAGATGAACACCTAGTAATGAAAGCGACAATCAGACTGCACCAAGTTTCATGCTGGAAATTCCATCCCTCCATTCGCCGTAATTCAATTTATGAATACGATGGTTGATTTAGAATATCCTGTAGACTTTTACTAATGAGCAGATGAAAACCTAGTGATGCAAGCCTCAATCAGACTGCACCCAGTTTCATGCTGAAATTTTTATCTCTCCAATCGCCGTACTTCACTTTAGCGAAAACGAGCGTAAGTAGGAGATGTCCTGCAGACTTCTACTGATGAGCAGATGAAAACTTCTAGATATACAAGCCTCAACCAGAGGGCACCCAGTTTCATGCTAAAATTCTTTCCTCCAATCGCCGTACTTTACTTTATCGAATACGAGGGTGATTGAGAGATGTCCTGTAGACTTCTACTGATGAGCAGATGAAAACCTAGAGATGCAACATTAAATAAAATTTTCAGTTTCATTCTAAAATTCTAAATCTCAAATCGCCCGAGATCATTTTATCGAGAACGAAGGCAAGTTCGGTATGTCCTGTAGATTCCCACTGATGAGCAGCTGAAAATCTAGTGGTGCAAGTGTCAACCAGACTGCACCAAGTTTCATGCTGAAATTCTATCTCTCCAATCGCCGTACTTTACTTTATCGAATTCGAGGGTGATTAAGAGATGTCCTATAGACTTCTACTGATGAGCAGATGAAAACCTAGATATGCAAGCCTCAACCAGAGGGCACCCAGTTTCATGCTGAAATTCTTTCCCTCCAATCGCCGTACTTTACTTTATCGAATACGAGGGTGATTAAGAGATGTCCTGTAGACTTCTACTGATGAGCAGATGAAAACCTAGAGATGCAAGCGTCAACCAGAGGGCACCCAGTTTCATGCTGAAATTCTATCTCTCCAATCGCCGTACTTTATTTTATCGAATACGAGGGTGATTAAGAGATGTCCTGTAGACCTCTACTGATAACCAGTTGAAAATCTAGTGATGTAAGCGTCAACCAGACTGCACCCAGCTTCATGCTGAAATTCCATTCCTTCAATCGCCGTACTTCAATTTATCGAATACGATGGTGATTAGGAGATATTCTGTAGACTTCTACTAATGAGCAGATGAAAAACTAGTGGTGCAAGCGTCAATCAGAATGCACCCAGTTTCATGCTGAAAATTTATCTCTCCAATCGCCGTACTTCACTTTAGCGAATACGAGGGAAAGTAGGAGATTTCCTGCAGACTTCTACTGATGAGCAGATGAAAATCTAGAGATGCAAGCGTTAAATAGAGTGCACCCAGTTTCATTCTAAAATTCTAAATCTCCAATCGCCCGACATCACTTTATCGAGAACGAAGGCAATTTGGGTATGTGCTGTAGATTCCCACTGATGAGCAGCTGAAAATCTAGTGGTGCAAGCGTCAACCAGAGGGCACCCAGTTTCATGCTGAAATTCTATCTCTCCAATCTTCGTACATCAATTTATCGAATAAGGGGGTGATTAGGTGATGTCCTGTAGACTTCTACCGATGAGCAGATGAAAATCTAGTGATGCAAGTGTCAACCAGAGGGCACCCAGTTTTATGTTGAATTTCTATCCCTCCAATCATCGTACTTCATTTAATCGAGAACGAGAGCGATTTGGTCATATCCTATAGTCTCCTACTGAGGAGAATCTGAAAATCTAATTATGCAAGTGTCAACCAGACAGTACCCAGTTTCATGCTGAAATTCTATCTCTCAAATCGCTGTACTTCATTTATCGAATAGGAGGGTGAATCGGACATTTCCTGCAGACTTTTAGTGATGAGCAGATGAAAACGTAGAGATGCAAGCGTGAACCAGACTACACCTAATTTCATGCTGAAATTCTATCTCTCCAATCGTCGTACTTTACTTTCTCGAATACGAGGGTGATTAAGAGATGTCCTGTAGACTTCTACTGATGAGCAGATGAAAACCTAGAGATGCAAGCGTCAACCAGAGGGCACCCAGTTTCATGCTGAAATTCTTTCCCTCCAATCGCCGTACTTTACTTTATCGAATACGAGGGTGATTAAGAGATGTCCTGTAGACTTCTACTGATGAGCAGATGAAAACCTAGAGCTGCAACCATCAACCAGACTGCACACAGTTTCATGCTGTAATTCTATCTCTCCAATCGCCGTACCTTATTTTATGGAATACGAGGATGATTAGGAGATGTCCTGTAGACCTCTACTGATAACCAGTTGAAAATCTAGACATGTAAGCGTGAACCAGACTGCACCCAGCTTCATGCTGAAATTCCATACCTCCAATCGCCGTACTTCAATTTATCGAATGGGATGGTGATTAGGAGATGTATTGTGGACATATACTAATGAGCAGATGAAAACCTAGAGATGCAAGCGTTGAATCGAGTGCATCCAGTTTCATGCTGAAATTCTATCTCTGCAATCGTCGTACTTCACTTTATCGAATACAAGGGTAATAGGAGATGTCCTGGAGACTTTTACTTATGAGCAGCTGAAAATCTAGAGATGCATGCGTTTAATAGAGTGCACCCAGTTTCATGTTAAAATTCTATCTCTCCAATCGTCGTACATCATTTTATCGAATACGAGGGCGATTAGGTGATGTCCTGTAGACGTCTACTGATAACCAGTTGAAAATCTGGTGATGCAAGCGTCAACCAGACTGCACCCAGCTTCATGCTGAAATTCTATCTCTCCAATCACCGTACTTTACTTTCTCGAATACGAGGGTTATTAAGAGATGACCTGTAGGTCTCTACTTATAACCAGTTGAAAATCTATTCATGCAAGCTTCAACAAGACTGCACCCAGCTTCATGCTGAAATTCTATCTCTCCAAATTTCACACATCACTTTATCGAATAAGAGGGCGATTTAGTCATATCCTGTAGACTCCTACAGATGAGAATCTGAAAATCGACTGATGCAATCGTCAACCAGGAACCATCAAGTTTCATGCTGAAATTCCATTTCTTCAATCCTCGTACTTCACTTAATGGAGAACGTGGGCTATTTGGTGATATCCTATACTCTCCTACTGATAACCAGCAAAAATCTTGAAATGTATGCGTCAACCAGACTGCACCCAGTTTCATGCTGATATTCTATCTCTCCACTCGTCGTACATCACTTTATCGAATAATGGGGTGATTATGTGAGGTCCTGTAGACTTCTATCGATGAGCAGATAGAAACCTAGAGATGCAAGCTTCAACCAGAGGGCACCCAGTTTCATGCTGAAAATCTATCTCTCCAATCGCTGTACTTTATTTTATCGAACATGAGAGTGATTAAGAGATGTCCTGTAGACTTCTACGGATGAGCAAATGAAAGCCTAGAGATGCAAGCGTCAACCAGTGGGCACCCAGTTTCATGCTGAAATTCCATCCCTCCAATCGCCGTACTTCAGTATATTGAATACGATGGTGATTAGATGTCCTGTAGACTTCTACTGATGAGCACATGAACACCTAGTAATGAAAGCGACAATCAGACTGCACCCAGTGTCATGCTGAAATTCCATCCCTCCAATCGCCGTACTTCAATTTATCGAATACGATGGTGATTAGGAGATGTCATGTAGCCTTCTACTAATGAGCAGTTGAAAACCTAGAGATGCAAGCGTCAATCAGACTGCACCCAGTTTCATGCTGAAATTCTATCCCTGCCGTCGTCGTACTTCACTTTATCGAATACGAGGGTAATAGGAGATGTCCTGGAGACTTTTACTGATGAGCAGCTGAAAATCTAGAGATGCAAGCGTTAAATAGAGTGCACCCAGTTTCATGCTAAAATTCGATCTCTCCAATCGTCGTACATCATTTTATCGAATACGAGGGTGATTAGGAGATGTCCTGTACTCATCTACTGATAACCAATTGGAAATCTGCTGATGCAAGCGTCAACCAGACTGCACCCAGCTTCATGCTGAAATTCTTTATCTCCAATCGTCGTACTTCACTTTATCGTAACGAGGGCGATTTGGTTATATCCTGTAGACACCTACTGAAAACCTGCTTAAAATCTAGTGATGTATGGGTCAACCAGATTGCACCCAGTTTGCTGCTGAAATTCTATCTCTCCAATCGTCGTACTTCACTTAATCGAGAACGACAGCGATTTGGTCATATCCTGTAGACTCCGACTGATGAGAATCTGAAAATCTAGTGATGCAAGTGTCAACCAGAGGGCACCCAGTTTCATGCTGAAATTCTACCTCTCCAAACTTCGGACTTCACTTTATCAAGAACGATAGCGATTTGGTCATATCCTGTAGTCTGCTACTGATGAGAATCAGAGAATCTAGTGATGCAAGCCTCAACCAGAGGGCACCCAGTTTCATGCTGAAATTCTTTCCCTCCAATCGCCGTAATTTACTTTATCGAATACGAGGGTGATTAAGAGATGTCCTTTAGACTTCTACTGATGAGCAGATGAAAACCTAGATATGCAAGCATGAACCAAAGGGCACACAGTTTCATGCAGTAATTCTATCTCTCCAATCGCCGTACTTTCTCTTATGGAATACGAGGGTGAAAAGAGATGTCCTGTAGACCTCTACTGATAACCAGTTGAAAATCTAGTCATGTAAGCGTCAACCAGACTGCACCCAGCTTCATTCTGAAATTCCATTCCTCTATTCGCCGTACTTCAATTTATCGAATACGATGGTGATTAGGAGATGTCCTGCAGACTTCTACTGATGAGCAGATGAAAATCTAGAGATGGAAGCGTTATATAGAGTGCACACAGTTTCTTTCTAAAATTCTAAATCTCCAATCGCCCGACATCATTTTATCGAGAACGAAGGCAAGTTGGGTATGTCCTGTAGATTCTCACTTCACTTAATCGAGAACGTGGGCTATTTGGTCATATCCTGTAGACTCCGACTGATGAGAATCTGAAAATCTAGTGATGCAAGCGTCAACCAGAAGGCACCCAGTTTCATGCTGAAATTCTAGGTTGGTTGATTGGGTGGGGGTGTGGTCATAATATTAAAACGTAAAGATGCAAGCGTCAACCAGGCTGCATCCAGTTCTTACTAATTTCTTTCTCTCTCTCCAATCGTCGTGCTAATTTATCGCAAACGAGGAACTGATTTGGTCATATCCTGAACCCTACTCATGAGAATCTAGAAAATCTAGTGATCTAGCGTCAACCAGAGCACCAGTTCATGCTCCATTTTATGTCTCCAATCCTCGTACTTCACTTAATCGAGAACGTGGGCTATTTGGTCATATCCTGTAGACTCCGACTGATGAGAATCTGAAAATCTAGTGATGCAAGCGTTAACCAAGAGGCACCCAGTTTCATGCTGAAATTCTCTCTCCAATCGCCGTACTTCACTTTATCGAATATGAGGGTGATTATGGATGTCCTGTAGACCTCTACTGATAACCAGTTGAAAATCTGGAGATGCAAGCGTCAACCGGTGGGCACCCAGCTTCATGCTGAAATTCTATCTCTCCAATCGTCGTACTTCAATTTATCGAATAAGAGGGTGATTAAGAGATGTCCTGTATACTTTTACTGATGAGCAGATTAAAACGTAAAGATGCAAGCCTCAACCAGGTTGCACCCAGTTTCATGCTGAAATTCCACGTCTCCAATCCTCGTACTTCACTTAATCGAGAACGTGAGCTATTTGGTCATATCCTGTAGACTCCGACTGATGAGAATCTGAAAATCTAGAGATGCAAGCGTCAACCAGTGGTTACCCAGCTTCCTGCTGAAATTCTATCTCTCCAATCGTCGTACTTCAATTTATCGAGAACGCGGGCGATTTGGTTATATCCTGTAATCTCCTACTAATAACCAGTAGAAAATCTAGTGATGTATGCGTAAATCAGACTGCACCCAACTTCATGCTGAAATTCTATCTCTCCAATCTTCGTACATCACTTTATCGAATAAGAGGGTGATTAGGTGATGTCCTGTAGACTTCTACAGATGAGCAGATGAAAACCTAGAAATGGAAGCGTCAACCAGATTGCACCCAGTTTCATGTTGTAATTCTATCTCTCCAATCGTCGTACTTCACATTATCGAGAACGAGGGTGATTTGATCAGATCCTGTAGACTCCTACTGATAACCAGGTGAAAATATACAGATGTATGCCTCAACCAGACTGCACCCAGCTTCATGCTGAAATTCTATCTCTCCAATCTTCGTACTTCATTTAATCGAGAACGAGGGCGATTTAGTTATATCCTGTAGACTCCTACTAATCACCACCTGAAAATCTAGAGATGCAAGCGTCAAGCAGATGGCACCCAGATTCATGCTGAAATTCTATCTCTCCAATCATCCGTCATCACTTTATTGATTATGAGGTTTCTTTTGTCATATCCAGTAAACTCCTACTGATAAGCAGCCGAATATCTAGAGAATCAAGTGTCAACTTGAGGGCATCCAATTTCATGCTGAAATTCTATTTGTCCAATCGTCCATCATTTTATCGAGCACGTGGGCGACTTTGTCATGTCCTGTAAACTCCTACTGATAAGTATCTGAAAATCTTGAGATGCAATCATCAACTAGAGTACACCCAGTTTCATGCTGAATTTCTATCTCTCCAATGTTCCGACATAAATTTATTGATGCGAGAGGGATTTGGTCATATCATGTAGTCTCCAACTGATGAGCTGCTGAAAATCTATAGTTGCAAGCGTCAAATATATTACATCGAGTTACATGCTAAAATCTTGCACATTCGTTTCTTGCTTACTGGCGACTCGTCAGTAGGATCCTGTATTACGCCTTTTACCATCTATATATTTGGGCGAGAAGTGCTGTAAAATTGGCCGGTACTTTCTGTTGATACTATCACTCTTAAAATTGTAGTGTTTTATAAAAACTTCTACCGTTTTTGATGGTTAAACATAAAATGAGAATAAATCTTTCTTTACATGAAAATATATTATTTGATTATTTTGGTATATTTAGTTAAAATAGGAAAGTGGTATCGACAGCTAATGGACAATTTTAAAAAAAATATATATATTATTGCGAGACTACAGTAAGTTTTATATACGGATGAATGTAAAATTTTGCTTGATTCCGATTTTCGGTCCCTTATCATACTATGCAAACATGGTCAGTGGGTACAATTAAACGGATATTGGTTGCGCGGGCGGTGATACCAATTATTATAATCAAGGTTGCGAACTTGATATAAAATCCTGACCCATTTCTGACTTGCATATGTCAGTATAAACTATGAGTTTTATGGTGCAGAAAGGGCAATTCATCCAGTAGACCAGTTTCGTGCTTATTGGGAACTCATTATGTAATGGCCAGAATATGTCGCGGACAGGGCTCGAACCCGGACACGCCTGCTTCGGAATCTTGTGTTCTAACCACTAAGCCACCTTGCCGCACCCTACACTACACATACTTTTCAGTGTTATACTAACTTATGTAACTTGGTTTGTCTATTATTTCTTTAGGTGGAGCTCATATGGCATCCATTTAGACCAAAAGTTCTAACTAACCATCCCCAATCTGTCATTACTGAACAGACACCACACTACAAGGGGAAGTGATATTGAAATAAACAGTAGATATTTGTAGTATTTAATAAGTGCAGCTCACCAAAAAACCTGATTTTCTTTATCAGTTTACAATTTTGATATCCCTAAAGTTTATTTAATCCACTACCCATTCTTAGCAGATTCGAAGGGAATTTAATATAACCATTAACTTTCTTCTCTCGTTTGCCTTACTGCTACAGAGCATTAGACAGTACATGTTGAGCTTCCAGTCAAGTTCAATGTATGCAAGACTGCTAGAGGTGAGAGCCGCATATCTAAATTTGATTTCCACATATATTCAATGAGGTTTGATCCTCGATAGTCAGTTTGCCGTCGTACTCTGATGATGATCATTGAAGGTCGAAACGCGTCAGTGCGTTGCGGCTGGCGGTAGTTTTGTTATGTTGTTCGACGACTGGTTAAATACAATGGGTTGGTTTTTACTTCAAGTTCGCAAACTTGATTTAGAGCATTGTTACCACCACCCGCGCAATCAATTATTGTTAAATTGTAACTTCCATATTTGTCTGAAATAGGACGTAGATGGATACTAAGTATTTTATATCCGTACTTCAGAGTGGTAACCTCATCGCCAGATGCATTGCATCCTCAGTTCAATGGTGTTTAATGCAAACTTGATAAAGAAGATCTGTAGGCTGCAACAATTGTTCTATAGCCAAGTTTAATGGACATGTCAGAATTATGCACAAATGATGTTGCAGATCCATACTTCGGCGTTTCAAGCCCGCCTCCAGTTGCATGACGTCCTCCATTCAATACTGCCTCAAGTTTATTTTAGAATGCAGTCCTACACGCGTCAACACCTGAGCCGTAGATATGTTCATCGGACATTACTAATAAATGTAACCCGTTTGGTATATAAATGAAAATTTTGCATAGTATGCTGCAGGGTGGCTCAGTAAATAGAGCACCAGATTGTGAAGCAGATGTGCCCGGGTTCGAGCCCTGTCCGCGGCAAATTCTGGCCAGTATGTGATGAGATCCCAATAAGGACGAAACCGGTCTACTGGATGAATTGCCTTTTCTACACTATACAACACCTAGTTTATACTGACATATGTAAGTAAATACTTGGTCAGGTGTTTATATCAAGTTCGCAACATTGATTATAGTAACTCAGTCAGTATACCGGCTTTTTCCCTGATTGAGAACACTTCAAGAATTGTCACAAAATTTCCGCGGACAGAGCTTGATCCTGGGACTGACGAAGGTCCATGACATCTTATGTTCATTGCTGTAGGTTTCAACACCTGTAACATTTCCATGTTTGATCGACAGATTTTAATGATGCACATTTTGTATCATTGATCTATCGTTCTCGTAAATCGCTCAAATATTGAACACGACGTCTTCAGCCTCTTGAAATCTGAGCTGCAATGGATATTTTGCCTTCTATCAACTGCCCGTGTGATACAAACATTGTAAATCAACTTTAGATGATAGAACTGTTTATACTTCCAAATATAACATTAGATGATACATATTTTCTTTCCAGTAAGTACACATAATTAATTAAATCAAGTTAACAAAATTTATTTGCAAAATACAGTTTATACAAGAAATCATACTTTATCGAAATTAAGTATGTGAATCTCGAACTGACGCGATTCGCAATGGCATGGCTTGAGATTCAGCAAATACATAGTTGGATTTACGCGTTCAAGGTGCAGTTTGTGAATCATGGAGAATTTAAACATGTCGATCGCTGTTCCTTGTACAAGCAGTCGCAGAATTTCATACTGTATCGCGGATGTCAGATACATAAATTACAATTTCATTCACGATCATTAAAGTGATTGAGATATCTCGGTATGCGATTTTAAATTATCGGCGCCTAAATTGTATCCATAGGATTTTAAAAATTATTGGAATACGTTGAATCTCCGCGATTTGCATTCGCAGATTGTTGCTTTGCACTAACAGTTTCGCAAAGATCTGATCGATTCCCATTGCCAAGTACGCATCGGTTTTGTCTTCCTTAAGGTTGGGTTCAGATTCGTCTCTTTCTTCTGAAGGCTTCAACATCGTTCATACTAACCACCGGAAATGTGGTAGGATCTACTCTTCGTTGACTGGCAACGTTCCGATTCGTAATTTCCCGAATCATCATCAGGCATGTAATCGCACATACACAGTCCAATTGCAGATTTAAGCAAATGCCATTGTGAGCACTGTATTGTGCACGTTTTATTAGAGGCCTCAGGTTTTTACGCGAAAGATCGTACCTCATTTCCAGCGGTTGGTATGAACGATGTTGAAGCAATCGGCAGGGAAGGACGAATCCACACCCAGCCAATAAGAAGACAAACTCGATGCATACTGGAAAATGGGGTGTCAATCGGATCTTTGCAAAACCGAGAGTGTAAAGCGACCATCTGCGAACGCAAATCGCGGAGATTCAGCGTATGATGCTCGCACGCTTCAAACATTCAAAGGATAACTATTCTCACATATTGTGTGAAGGCATGGCATAAACGCCAATCGCACTGCTTGAAAGAGACGCAGTGCGTAGCGTAAGCACTACTCAGTTTAACATAAGTGCGCCATCCATACTTCAACAGGCCATCCTGAAGCGATAGCCGAGAAAGAAATATGCACAAATAGACCACAGTATTTGAAAGAAAGGGTTTTGTAATCGTTCAAAGGAACGCTGTCTAGCAATTATTTAAATTAAGTTTGCCAGCTTGATATAAACATCAATCTCATTGAATTTAACCAAATGCACAGCAACATAGCCACCTGCAACCATACGCAATGACGTTTTCCAAGCTCCCATGACCATCTTCATAGCAGGACGACAATGTGACTAGTGAAGATCAAACCGCAATGCATATGAAAGGAAATAAAATTGAGATATTCGGCGCTCAATTCTAGTAATCCTGTATTAGATTTACTTGACCGGATGCACAATTTCGATGCAGTCATTCACATAACCTTTTTACAACCGTCCAATATTTGGGTATAATCCATACAATTACGTAATCTTGGATTGGGCGGTTGACGCTAAAATGAGTTAAATTAAGTTTGCTAGCCTGATATAAACACCAGTATCATTATATCATCATCAAGCTCGACAGCAATTTTTATGGTGTCGTCCTCCATTAACAGGTTCGCTTTAGAAGCCAGGACCGGATGACGGATTTTCAATCATCACCTAATGTCCAACGAAAATAACATTCAATTTGAATGAAATTCATGGTTTCATCTGAAATAACTTCTACTAGTGTATCTTAAATGTGGACTGTCGTTGCCCCCACTTTAGATATGATAGTATAGTATATTGACTGATTTTATATATATATATATATATATATATATATATATTCCTAATTGTCGGAATATTTATCTTTCTCTTGGCGGTTTATACATTGTAACATTGATAACAGATGCAATTCATCAATTTAAACTTTTCGCTTTTGAGCTGCTTTTCTAGCTAATTTTCATGTGTTTGAATCCATTACTGCATTAATGCGCATAATTATATTAGATTTTACCGTACCTCATACATGAACAAATGCATTTTGAGATTTCGGCGTACTATCGGTTCGTAATCATGAGTCGCCAGTAAGCACGACCCACGTGTGTTCACAAGAGTCTACATTGTGTTCATGCCGAATTGCTGTGCCTGGAAATGAACCAGGATGAATTGGCTTCAGCGCCTGGCATCTCATCTACTACGTCACAGGAACAACGCAGTGCTTCTCATTGTCAGGTATAAACCAACTTAGCTTGATTGGCTAATCTTTCTTCCAGGTGGATCCTATTCAGCAACACTTTCTACTTTGAGTACTTGATGAATACCAAATATGTAAGAAACTTGTCTACCCGTTGAATTTCATTTGATAATGTCGGCAATGTTTATTTTGTGTGGACAACATGCATGCAATAAGATACTGTCATGATAATAAAATTCAATATATAAATATGTATAGATCTTAATTATTTAAAAATTATTATATTGACAATGTCCACTGTTCTCAAAGGCAACTGTCAATATTTTTATGAAAAAATATCTTGCAAAATTTAATGAAGCAGCCTATCGCTTGAGTAAATATTTGTAGTTGACAATATTCTTATATAACAGTTAAATACTGTTTGTTGTGGAGAACTAATATATATGCAAGTATGTATTAGGTGATGCGAACCTAGTAACAAATTAATTCAGTTGTGACCAGAAGGATAAACCAAAGACAGCATGAACGGATTTACTGGAGTAGCAGGTGTTCAGAAATAGCTGTAATTCTCAATTTCGGTGAACTATAGCATACATTGATATCCATCATGTTAGTGCCATCTACTTCTTCGGTACTATAATGTTGGTATCGGTTATTGACACAAAACTACAGTGTTAGTATCCTTTACAGACACGGTAGATATATTATATAGTGTGATTTAGCGTTGAAGTCGCATTGTCGAAGACATATATGTTAGCTTCACTATTGCAGGTTTACACATTCGTCTAGGAGATTGTACCGTCCTATTATTCCACATTCTTCAACCAAATATATAGTGGTTAAAGGGCGTAATACCGGCCCCTACTGATGAGTCGCCAG
>JAQBSW010004910.1:0-63264 GCA_029291075.1 Eudiplozoon nipponicum | reverse complement strand
AAGCAACCAACAAGCATACTTAAGCCGAGCATTTATGGTATATTATTTTTTTTGCTTAACTTGGTTCGAACTCTGTCATGCATTTCTTATCAAGCCTCGCAGAGAGGAATTTTTTTTCTTTTTTTCAGAGAGGAAAGTGTTGTAACGACACAATTTAATTTCCGACATATTGCGTAAATTAAATTAAATTTTATTTACGTTGCACCAATAAGAAAAAGCAAATTGCCGTTTAACCACGTTTAGCACGTTTAACCAATAGTGTGCAAGTAGACATATATTACTATGGCATGGCTATTTAAGCACGGTAATTTCACCATGCAAGTCAGTTGTCGCATTTGCCTTCTGCTTTACGTTACGTGTGCGTGCTGTCGGCTGTCATTACCTACGCTGGTTCATGGATTTGTTTCACCAACAATTGGCAACACCCGTGACTCATCTTATTGCGGTACAACCAGCGAGACGAGCCAATTAATGCAGGACCTGCAGGACACCATACACAACGCGATTACAGCTCAACTACGGGAGCGACAACTCAACCAGAGTCCACCCAAGGCTCTAGGACATCTTCACACTGAAGAAACATTCTCGGCATTTTCCGGAGAACGCACGACCGGCCCTGTTAATGGTCCCCCTATCAGAACAATAACTCTATATCCATAGCACTTTAACCGAGTTTGTAACGTCGTACGGCATTTACTTGAAGCCGGGGCGTTTACACATTAAATGGCATGCGATGATAAAAGGTAGTTAAAGGCCGTAGATAATGAGAGACAGTTACTGTGTGTGGCCATTATCTTGGTTGATTGGCTGCTGTTCCTTCGTTAGGTTGATGAAACTGTAACGACACAAATTAATGGCCGACATATTGCGTAAATTAAATTAAATTTTATTTACGTTGCACCAATGAGAAAAAAGCGAAACTTGCCGTTTAACCAATAGTGTGCAAGTAGACATATATTACTATGGCATGCTATTTAAGCACGGCAATTTACCATGCAAGTGAGTTGTCGCATTTGCATTCTGCTTTGCGTTACGCGTGTGCGTTCTATCGGCTGTCATTACCTACGCTGGTGATTTCATAGTTTCACCAACAATTGGCTACATCCGTGACCCATCTTGTTTCGGTACAACCAGCGAGACGATCCAATTAATTGCAGAACCTGAACGACGTTATCCACATCGTGATTACAACTCTACAATGGGAGCAACAACAACCAGAGTCCACCCAAGGCTCCAGGACATCTTCACACTCTGAATAATTCAGGAGAACGCACGACCAGGCCCTCTTAAGGGCCCCCCTATCAGTAACAAATCTCTATTCAGAGCACCTTAACCGAGTTTGTAACGTCGTACGGCATTTACTTGAAGCCGGGGCGTTTACAAAATTGGCGACCGCGCCAGGATATTGATTATTGTTCTGATTTTTTTGGTATAAATAAAATTGACTTCCTTTTTCATTTATTTGGGATAAAAATAGATTAACATTTTGCGTTTTCTTTACCCTAATCGTGGTCTTCTGGGAATTTTGTTGGGTATATATTCGTGGATTTGTGTTGAATTTTTTTGGGGATATAATAATAATAATACATTGGCATCAAAGGCCAACGGGGCCTCTGTTCATCTTTTCTACGTACAAAACGGTACCGTACGTACTCGACAGGCTCAATTGCGGATAATTTCAATTTTTGGAAGCAGTTACTGTGACGTGCTTTTGTTCTGCGCTCATTCAACTGTGGAAGCTTTTTGTGGGTAAGCGTTTCGTTAAAGTATATTTATATATTTTCATATTGCTTATAAATTTATGCTTTTAAGATCCCGTAAGATTGTTAAAATGTCAGGTCCAATTTTAGATATTGATGTTCCTGTTTCGGATGGAGATAGTGAGCTATTCTTTATGCGCGTAGACTCCGCTTTCTCCCCGTTTCCTGATTATGACAGTCATCAAAAACTGTCGAAGGTTTTTGCTAAACTACCTTCTGAATTGCAACGACGGATTTATCCTAAGCTTGAGGCCATTAGGAAGCTACCTAATCCCATTTTGGGTCTACAATACGAAGTAGAATCCTTGCTTGAGCCCACAGAGACTGAGCAGATAATAAACAAATATGCGCAGTTAGACATGCCAAACCTTGGCCCCATCGAAATACTGCGGGAATTACGGAAACGTTGGTATAAAACCAACATTTATGACCATGAGGCTAAGGTTGTTTTTATTAACAAATTTCCACAAACATTAAAACTCTTTGCCAGACAGCTCCCCAACACTCTCTCTATAGATGACTTATCTGAGAGATGTGAGTTAGAATATAGGGTTTTGGAACCCAAAGTGAATCCATCGTCCTTTTCTTCACCCCCGCAAGATGATAGACTCTCCTCTTTAGAGAGGACAGTGGCGAACATGGCTAAAGTTCTAGAAGGATTGGCCATTACCAAATCCGAGCTAAACCAATTGAATGCTCGACCCAAATTCATTCCTAAGCCCAATTATAACGGTAGGCGGCGATCGAGATCTCCACAATCCTTTAATAAATATGCCCCAAAGAACTGGTGTTATAACCACCAGAAGTTTTTTATTCATGCCAAGTCTGTCTTTGTTGTTCCAAAGAATTTCCGAATGAGTGCCAATTTCCACAGCTGACGGAAAGGACAACAGACCGCAGGCACAAGGGTGCATCAGTATCGGGAAACGTCTGGCGCAGGAAGTAGAAGACCGTACTTTCTGCACATCAACGGCATCAACGGCGCTACAGGGAAGAAGCCAACTACAATCCGACATCCCTGTCGACTCTTTTCGTCCACGCCGAATTTTTCACATAGAGAACCAAACAGACAATGCCGGTCGCAATCACCAGCCTACTTGTTTGCATGACCCGGCCAAACAGCCAAACGAACTTCTGCACCTTCTTGATTTCAAAACTGGCGAAGAGTTCATCGTAGACACAGGTGCGGCCGTCGCAGTTCTCATAGGTGATTCAATGGCCGAGATGTCGCTAGGCGTTCTTCTCGCAACAGCTACAGGCGAGCCCATACCAACTTATGGCTGCCAATACCGCACACTCAACATAGGTCTACGACGTGAATTTTCCCACAACTTCATCATTGCCAAGGTCTCACATAATATAATAGGCCTTGATTTCCTTCTAAAATTTCGGCTCATTGTTGATCTTGCCAATCAAAAGATCATCGACCCCTCCACCGGACTTGAGCAAAGTTTTTGGACACTTGCCTCCGAGCGTTTGGAGTTACAGGTCATTCAGCCAACCCCAGTGCATCATTCAGCAGAGATATCAGCAGCTTTTCGAAAATACAAATCGCTTTTCGATCTTAACAAGTCAGAGTTACGAGTCTCCAACACGATGCATCATATCGTCACAGAAGGACAACCTATTGCACTCAAGAAGCGACCACTGGCTCCTGCTAAGCTGAAAGCTGCCCAAGAAGAATTCTCAAGGCTTTTGGAAGAGGGAATCATCAGACCATCGAAAAGTTCATGGGCGTCACCACTGCACTTAGTCTCTAAATCAAACGGATCGTACAGAGCCTGTGGAGACTACCGTAAGCTAAATTCAGTGACAAAATCTGATGCATATCCTATTCCAAATATCAACACTTTACTTGAAAAACTCAACGGCAGCAATTTCTTCTCAGTGATTGACCTCAGACAAGCGTACCATCACATACCGGTAGCACCAGAGGATATCGAGAAAACTGCAGTCATCACTCTATTTGGCCTTTTTGAATATCTTTACATGCCTTTTGGACTTAAGTGTGCTACGCAGACATTTCAAAGATTCATGGACAACATACTTCGCGACGACTCTGCTTATTGTATGTCATATCTCGATGACATTATGGTATTCAGTCCAGATCTAGAATCTCATGCGAAACATCTACGAAATGTCCTCTCACGCTTATCCAACCACGGACTCAAGATCAACTGTGACAAGACGCAGATTGCAACTTCATCCGTCGACTTCTTAGGGCATCGTATCACGGCCCAAGGTATTCAACCGTTGCCGTCAAAGACGAATTCTTTCAAGAATATCAAGTCACCAAGAACTGTGAGCGAGTTGCAGAAAATCCTGGGAGTACTAAACTATTATTGCAAGTTCCTCCCGGGCCTTTTAAAACAACTTTATCCTTTGTGCAGGCACCTGCGGAACCGAAAAGGACTTAGCAAGAGTTCCATCATCGCTTGGTTATCCGAAGACGGGAAATTACTTCGACTTGCCATCAACTCGTAAGTAAATGCCACAATGCTAACAAATCCAGATTTTGAAAAGCCATTTCGACTCACGACAGATGCTTCTGAATTCGCAATTGGAGCCACGTTGGAACAAGAGATCGACGGAGAACGGAAGCCTATCAGTTTATACTCGCGTACTCTCCAACCAGTAGAAACGAGGTACGACACTTTCGGCCGAGAACTTCTCGCCATCCACGACGCAGTGCGCCATTTTATCAGCATCATTGGCAGTAGCAGATTTGTTGTTTTCACAGATCATGCACCACTAGTTAGCGCACTTCGAAACGCAACTTCATCTATCGCCAAGTACCCTGCCCGAGTGAAAAGACAGCTTTCTCCTTTAAGCGAATGGCAATTTGACGTCTTTCACGTCAAGGGCAAACAGAACTTCATTGCAGATGCCCTGTCCAGGCCAGACGTCTCTCTACAACCACCTTCGCCGTCACCATTCACTGTCAACTCCGTGGCACTCAGTGAACCTGCACTAACGCCAACTCTCCTGCGAACTGAACAACGCGATGACATTCACATTCAAAGATCAATAGCCCGTCACCCAACCAAGTTCATATGCCGTCTGTGGGAAGGCTTACCAATTGTTTACTTCACGGGTACGCAGCCCAACAAGCCAGTTCTGCCGACCAGCCTTCAGAGAAAAGTTTTCGATTCAATTCACTCAATTTCTCACCCAGGAAGCCAAGCGACTGTCCGACTTCTTACAGATCGTTTCTGGGGTCACAGACTTAGGCAGAATGTTAAACGATGGGTCTCAGAGTGTGCTATTTGTCAGAAAAACAAGATCACACGACACACTCGTTCTAAGTTGCAACATTTTCGATCTACTTCTCGCCTAGCCATCGTCCACATCGACATAGTTCATCTGACAAAGGTTCAAGGTTTCAGCTACCTTCTAACTATGATCGATAGATTTACACGGTGGCCTGCGGCATTACCTCTTGGCACCATTTCTGCAGACGAAGTAACTAACGGTTTTATCTCTGCATGGATATCCAATTATGGTGTTCCCAATGAGGTCATCACGGACAGAGGCACTTGCTTCTCATCTGATCGTTTCAAAACCACCTTGCGGTACATGGGATGCATCTTACGCCAGACGACTGCCTACCATCCCCAAGCTAATGGTATGGTAGAGAGAATGCATAGGGAACTCAAAGCTGCTTTAGCATCCTCGTCCATTAATGGCAACTGGGTCGATGCACTACCTTTAGTTCTGCTTGCTATGCGTTCCCGTACTCGTGAATCCATTAAAACATCTGCGTCACAACTCTTGTATGGCATGGATCTACGCCTGCCTAGTCAGCTCCCACGTCTACTACCGGCACAAGATGACCAACAAGACCAAGCTACCCGGCTTCGACTTCATTTCGGTAACATGTCTGAACAGCAGCCGAGACATACGCCTCGTTCAGTCTTCGTTCACCCACAGCTCCACAGCTGCAAGGGAGTACTTGTTCGCAACATTTATAAATGTTTTGTTGGATATATTTTTCAGATTCAAAAGTCCTTTCACCTTCATACCTTTTGCTGTGTTAGATTTTATTAGATCGATTATATATGGTTTGAATGTAAATAATCAAAAATAATTCTAATACTTTTAAAAAATTGTGAGGACAGACACACTGTTCTCTGCTAAACCACGTAAACTCTGCGTCCCTTCGTCATCGGTACGCCTTAGACGCAACCACAGAAGGCCTCTAGATGGTGGTTTTGGCAAGAAAATTCTTCCATTTTTTGATCCTATAATAAATTGGATTGGGTAATCGGTTTTCATGAAGGTCATCATACTGAACTGATTGCTTCCATAGGTGGTCTTGTTATAAATGGTAAATGTGCACACCTCACAACGTACATGCATACAATAACGTTTCAATAAGTGACCACGCCGCAATTCTAACATGAAATCCTTGTAAAATTAGAATCCAGAGTAAAACAGCCCGACTTCAAGTAAATGCTGTGCGACAATATAAAGAATTTAAGTGCCGTGTAGGCTGAGATACAGTTACTGTTAGTGGCCCTTATTAGGACAAGAAATGCGTTTTCCGTCATATGCCGAGAAAGTTAGGTAGTGTTGCAGTGTCTAGCGGTACTCCTACACACTTGAGGCCGGCTCAGGTTGACTAGCTGGAGTTCCTTCGTTGTGACGTCGAAATCAGAGGGCGAATGGCTGTATGAAGGCTCGAAATTGTCGAGTTGAAGATCCGCGTCAACACCGTGGTGATTGGCACACGTTGGGGTCCAATAAATAGATGATTGATCATTTGGTGTGACAAAAATTCCAGATGACAAGGTGACTCAGCTTAACGCCAATCCAGAAGTCAGCGTAGGTAAACATTCAATGTGACACGAGACAGCAAGCACACATAGTGTACAACAGGAGACACCAAGCGTGATAATGATAAGCATGGTAAATTCACTGTGCTTATATAGAGTGGAGAACGAAAGCTCGCACGCCATTGGTTAACGGCAAATTCCGCTTGTTTTTATTAATGCCGCGTAAATTAAATTTTAATTTCTTTTAGGCATTAGGTCGGTGAATTGTTCTTGAATCCTTAGAAACCCTTATCAATGTTTTATTGCATATATTTATCAGATTCAACAGTCATTCCTGCTTCATATATTTTCCTGTTTTAGATTTTATTTGATTGATCATATGCGGTTTGAATGTAACTAATCAAAACTTATTTTAAATATTTTTTTAAATTGTGAGGACAGACGCACTGTTCACGGCTAAACCACCTATACTCTGCGTCTCTTCGTCATTGGTACGCCTTAGATGCAAACACAAAAGACTTCTAGATGGTTGTATTGCCAACAAATTTCTTCCAATTTTTGAACCAATTCGAAATGCCTTTTAAATTTTTAAATACTGAACTAGAATAAATCTACAATACTGCTGATCTCGTGGTTGAATAAAAGACAAGGATAATTGTGATCAGCAACATAGATATTTATTTCTACATTCCGTATTATTATATTGAAATGTTTTGCAGTATATCATCATGTTAGTCATCCCTACATATAATAAATTGCTATTCATGGTTCTCATTTTGGCATAATGTAACACTTGAATTATACCTACATTTTTCCTATTATCAGGTCTGTGAAATTCGATGATGGATCTATGACTATTTATATGATCAATCATTGTGCAAATTCGATTAATTAAGAAGACCTTTTTCCTTTATTTTTATAATTGTACCAAAATTTATATGACATATGTGTAGGGGTTCTTTTTGCTGTTGCTATCTCGTTCCTGATTTTGTACCCCTACTACTTATCAATGGTGGCCATTATTACTACCCGAGCACCCAATCAGTCTCTGATCCCTTTCGTGTGGTTGATATAAGAAGGCCGAAGAAAGGTTTCATGTATATATTCCACACAATGTAGCACATATAAATATAAAGTGATTTATGTCTATAAAGCGAAATGTTTAGCACAAATGTCTGGATTGGCATGAATATAGTCATATGATTGAAAATACATGATAATATGAACATAGTAAAATGATTTATGTTTATAAAGTAAAATGTTTTATACACAAGTGGTTATTGTTACACAAATGTCTGAACAGAATTGTATTTATACCATCGACTAAAACATATGATGACATGTAAAAATCATCGGTAAAAGTTATCATTAAAATTAAATTGTTTAAAGACTTCAATGATAAAAAACTAACAAAGCTTTAGCTTACTACTTGCAATATTTTCAGTTCATGTCAAACTATTAATCCATTCTTCTATGTGGACACTAAATTAAGTGAAATAAATCCGCAATGACACAACAGGCCACCGCGTGATCCTCGCGGATCGCGCGCGGTTCTGTCTATTTTATAAAAACACTATTAATTACAAATAAAATTGCAGTTCAAGAAATATCGATTAAAACTGCTACAGACTAAAAGAGATTGTTTCTAAAATCACAGCTAAGAGAAATATTGTTTAAGGACAGAGTTAGAATATTTGACCTTAAAGAGCACAGCTTTTGTAAAAATTGACCTTCGTTGGGTTGTAACACGGAGCCGCGTGTTACATATGTATTGATATTACTGCTGAATTTTCTGAAGGTGATATATCATACATCATAACTAGCGTGATTAACTTATCCATATGAGACTAATATCAATTATTTATGTTATGTGATAAATTTTTTTGTATTGTACATTTGCAATATTATTGTCTATTTGATGGAACATGTGTGTTTTGAATCCAAATATATACATTCTATTCATTAGAAAATATGATAGAGTAATCGGTTCTTTTGAAGGTTATATTTACTAAACTGGTAGTTTCCATTGGTGGTCTTGTTATATACGGTAAATGTGCACGCCTCAGAACGTATATACATACAATAATGTTTAAACAGGGGACCATGCTGTAACGACGCAAATTAATGGCCGACATATTGCGTAAATTAAATTCAAATTTATTTACGTTGCACCAATGAGAAAAAAGCGAAACTCGCCGTTTAACCAAAAGTATGCAAGTAGGCATGGCATGCTATTTAAGCACGGCAATTTACCATGCAAGTTAGTTGTTGCAATTGCACGCTGCCTTCCGTCACGCGTGTGCGTTCTGTCGGCTGTCAATACCTACGCTGGTGATTTGATAGTTTCACCAACAATTGGCTACATCTGTGACTCGTCTTGTTGCGGTATAACCAGCGAGACGAGCCAATTAATTGCAGAACCTGAACGACGTTGTCCACATCGTGATTACAGCTCAACCACGGGAGCGACAACCAACCAGAGTCCACCCAAGGCTCTTGGACATCTTCACACTCTGAATAATTCAGGAGATCGCATGACCAGGCCCTCTTAAGGGCCTCCCTATCAGTAACAAATCTCTATTCAGAGCACCTTAACCGAGTTTGTAACGTCGTACGGCATTTACTTGAAGCCAGGGGCGTTTACAAAATTGGCGACCGCGCCAGGATATTGATTATTGTTCTGATTTTTTTGGTATAAATAAAATTGACTTCCTTTTTCATTTATTTGGGATAAAAATAGATTAACATTTGCGTTTTCTTTACCCTGATCGTGGTCTTCTGGGAATTTTGTTGGGTATATATTCGTGGATTTGTGTTGAATTTTTTTGGGGGGATATAATAAGTAATACATTGACATCAAAGGCCAACGGGCCTCTGTTCATCTTTCCTACGTACGAAACGGCACCGTACGTACTCGACAGGCTCAATTGCGGATTTTTGGAAGCAGTGACGTTTTGTTCTGCGCTCATTCAACTGTGGAAGCTGTTTGTGGGTAAGCGTTTCGTTAAAGTATATTTATATATTTTCATATTGCTTATAAATTTATGCTTTTAAGATCCCGTAAGATTGTTAGAATGTCAGGTCCAATTTTAGATATTGATGTTCCTGTTTGGGATGGAGATAATGAACTATTCTTTATGCGCGTAGACTCTGCTTTCTCCACGTTTTCTGATTATGACATTCATCAAAAAATGTCGAAGGTTTTTCCTAAACTACCTTCTGAATTGCAGCGACGGATTTATCCTAAGCTTGAGGCCATTAGGAAGCTACCTAATCCCATTTTAGGCCTACAAAACGAGGTAGAATCCTTGCTTGGACCCACGGAAACTGAGCAGATAATAAACAAATATGCGCAGTTAGATATGCCAAATATTGTCCACATCGAAATACTGAGGGAATTACGGAAACGTTGGTATAAAACCAACATTTCTGACCATGAGGCTAAGGTTGTTTTTATTAACAATCTTCCCCAAACATTAAAACTCTTTGCCAGACAGCTCCCCAACACTCTCTATATAGATGACTTATCTGAGAGATGTGAGTTAGAATATAGGGTTTTGTAACCCAAAGTGAATCCATCATCCTTTTCTTCATCCCCGCAAGATGATAGACTCTCCTCTTTAGAGAGAACAGTGGCGAACATGGCCAAAGTTCTAGAAGGATTGGCCATTACTAAATCCGAGCTAAATCAGGTGAATGCTCGATCAAAATTCGTTTCCAAGTCAAATTATAATGGTAGGCGGCGATCGAGATCTCCGCAATCCTTTAATAAATATGCCCCAAAGAACTGGTGTTATAACCACCAGAAGTTTTTTTATTCATGCCAAGTCTGTCTTTGTCGTTCCGAAGAATTTCCGAATGAGTGTCAATTTCCACAGCTGACGGAAAGGACAACAGACCGCAGGCACAAGGATGCATCAGTATCGGAAAACGTCTGGCGCAGGAAGTAGAAGACCGTACTTTCTGCACATCAACGGCATCAACGACGCCACAGGGAAGAAGCCAACTACAATCCGACATCCCTGTCGACTCTTTTCGTCCACGCCGAATTTTTCACATAGAGAACCAAACGGACAATGCCGGTCGCAATCACCAGCCTACTTGTTTGCATGACCCGGCCAAACAGCCAAACGAACTTCTGCACCTTCTTGATTTCAAAACTGGCGAAGAGTTCATCGTAGACACAGGTGCGGCAGTCTCAGTTCTCAAAGGTGATTCAATGGCCGAGATGTCGCTAGGCGTTCTTCTCGCAACAGCTACAGGCGAGCCCATACCAATATATGGCTGCCGGTACCGCACACTCAACATAGGTCTACGACGTGAATTTTCCCACAACTTCATCATTGCCAAGGTCTCACATAATATAACAGGCCTTGATTTCCTTCTAAAATTTCGGCTCATTGTTGATCTTGCCAATCAAAAGATCATCGACCCCTCCACCGGACTTGAGCAAAGGTTTTGGACACTTGCCTCCGAGCGTTTGGAGTTACAGGTCATTCAGCCATCCCCAGTGCATCATTCAGCAGAGATATCAGCAGCTCTTCGAAAATACAAATCGCTTTTCGATCTTAACAAGTCAAAGCTACGAGTCTCCAACACGATGCATCATATCGTCACAGAAGGGAAACCTATTGCAATCAAGAAGCGACCAGTGGCCCCTGCTAAGCTGAAAGCTGCCCATAAAGAATTCTCAAGGCTTTTGGAAGAGGGAATCATCAGACCATCGAAAAGTTCATGGGCGTCACCACTGCACTTAGTCTCTAAATCAAACGGATCGTACAGAGCCTGCGGAGACTACCGTAAGCTAAATTCAGTGACAAAATCTGATGCATATCCTATTCCAAATATCAACACTTTACTTGAAAAACTCAACGGCAGCAATTTCTTCTCAGTGATTGACCTCAGACAAGCGTACCATCACATACCGGTAGCACCAGAGGATATCGAGAAAACTGCAGTCATCACTCCATTTGGCCTTTTCGAATATCTTTACATGCCTTTTGGACTTACGTGTGCTACTCAGACATTTCAAAGATTCATGGACAACATACTTCGCGACGACTCTGCTTATTGTATGTCATATCTCGATGACATTATGGTATTCAGTCCAGATCTAGAATCTCATGCGAAACATCTACGAAATGTCCTCTCACTTTTATCCAGCCACGGACTCAAGATCAACTGTGACAAGACGCAGATTGCATTTTCATCCGTCGACTTCTTAGGGCATCGTATCACGGCCCAAGGTATTCAACCGTTGCCGTCAAAGACGAATTCTTTCAAGAATATCAAGTCACCAAGGACTGTGAGGGAGTTGCAGGAAATCCTGTGAGTACTAAACTATTATCGCAAGTTCCTTCCGGGCCTTTCAAAACAACTTTATCCTTTTTGCAGGCACCTGCGGAACCGAAAAGGACTTAGCAAGAATTCCATCATTGCTTGGTCATCCAAAGACGAGAAATAACTTCGACTTGCCATCAACTTGTTAGCAAATGACACAATGCTAACGCATCCAGATTTCGAAAAGACATTTCTACTCACGACAGATGCTTCTGAATTCGCTATTGGAGCCACTTTGGAACAAGAGATTGACGGAGTTCGGAAGCCTATCAGTTTATACTCGCGTACTCTCCAACCAGTAGAAACGAGGTACGACACTTTCGGCCGAGAAATTCTCGCCTTCCACGATTCAGTGCGCCATTTTATCAGCATCATTGGCAGTAGCAGATATGTTGTTTTCACATATCATGCACCACTAGATAGCGAACTTCGAAACGCAACTTCATCTATCGCCAAGTACCCTGCCAGAGTGCAAAGACAGCTTTCTCGTCTAAGCAAATGGCAATTTGACGTCTTTCACGTCAAGGGCAAACAGAACTTCATTGGAGATGCCCTGTCCAGGCCAGACGTCTCTCTATATAACCACCTTCGCCGTTACCATTCACTGTCAATTCCGTGGCTTCAGTGAACCTGCACTAACGCCAACTCTCCTGCGAACTGAACAACGCGGTAACATTCTTTTTCAAAGATCAATAGCACGTCACCCAACCAAGTTCATATGCCGTCTGTGGGAAGGCTTACCAATTGTTTACTTCACGGGTACGCAGCCCAACAAGCCAGTTCTGCCGACCAGCCTTCAGAGAAAAGTTTTCGATTCAATTCACTCAATTTCTCACCCAGGAAGCCAAGCGACTGTCCGACTTCTTACAGATCGTTTCTGGGGTCACAGACTTAGGCAGAATGTTAAACGATGGGTCTCAGAGTGTGCTATTTGTCAGAAAAACAAGATCACACGACATACTCGTTCTAAGTTGCAACATTTTCGGTCTACTTCTCGCCTAGCCATCGTCCACATCGACATAGTTCATCTGACATAGGTTCAAGGTTTCAGCTACCTTCTAACTATGATCGATAGATTTACACGGTGGCCTGCGGCATTACCTCTTGGCACCATTTCTGCAGACGAAGTAACTAACGGTTTTATCTCTGCATGGATATCCAATTACGGTGTTCCCAATGAGGTCATCACGGACAGAGGCACTTGCTTCTCATCTGATCGTTTCAAAACCACCTTGCGGTACATGGGATGCATCTTACGCCAGACGACTGCCTACCATCCCCAAGCTAATGGTATGGTAGAGAGAATGCATAGGGAACTCAAAGCAGCTTTAGCATCCTCGTCCATTAATGGCAACTGGGTCGATGCACTACCTTTAGTTCTGCTTGCCATGCGTTCCCGTACTCGTGAATCCATTAAAACGTCTGCGTCACAACTCTTGTATGGCATGGATCTACGCCTGCCTAGTCAGCTCCCACGTCTACTACCGGCACAAGATGACCCACAAGACGAAGCTACCCGCCTTCGACTTCATTTCGGTAACATTTCTGAACAGCAGCCGAGACACACGCCTCGTCCAGTCTTCGTTCACCCACAGCTCCACAGCTGCAAGAGAGTACTCGTTCGCAACAACAATGCTGTTGCACCACTACAACCAAAGTATCGCGGTCCTTACCCGATTTTGCTCAGACAACCAAAATACTTCATTATTATGCAAGGCGCTACACCGACATCAGTAAGCATAGACAGATTGAAACCGTTTATCGAACCGCCTGATCCTGAGAGCGTTCAACCTTCTACACACGTCTCAGGCTTCGTCTGCCCACAATCTCAATATCCTGCTTTGTATAACGCGTAATTGATTTTTTTTAAACATTAACATTAACTATCAAAATTTTTTAACCTTACGTTATTTTTCGTCTCACGTGGCATAATCCGCTGTTCTTAGCTAACAATTGTGTAGCATTTTTGAACAGTTCTTTAGTATTATGCCATCTCTGAGGCATTGTTCGTATACATATTTTTATGTAGTTACCTTTGATTTTAATGTATATATCTTTACATTATAATGTATTTCTCACACATGACATTACACTGCCTATTTTGGTATGACCAGCTACTTAGAGCTAACGCTTTCGTGTAGCAACACTAAGTAGTGATCAGCTTCATATCATGGTACAGGCCACTTTCAATGCATATCTCAACTTCATCAATTGCACAAAGACTACTCTACAAATGTCATGACCACAACGTCGAGCACTCTAGCTCCTTTGGTCGTATACAAACACATTGACAACGATCCAACCTGCTTAGGTTTTAACTTAAACCTGGCAAATTCAGAGGCGAGTTCACCTCGTAATCTTCACGCTGCGGCTCCCAAAACTTACACTGCTCTATTTTGCCTCACGTGGTATGACCGACCACTAGAGCTAACAATTTGTGTAGCAATTCCTAGTGGTTACCTGGCATCATATCATTGTTGAAGCAACCAACAAGCATATTTAAGCCCAGAACTTATGGTTCATCATATTTTTGCTTAACTTGGTTCGAACTCTGTCATGCATTTCTTATCTAGCCTCGCAGAGAGGATTTTTTTCCTTTTTTTTCAGAGAGGAAAGTGTTGTAACGACACAAATCAATGGCCGACATATTGCGTAAATTAAATTCAAATTTATTTACGTTGCACCAATGAGAAAAAAGCGTAACTCGCCGTTTAACCAAAAGTATGCAAGTAGGCATGGCATGCTATTTAAGCACGGCAATTTACCATGCAAGTTAGTTGTTGCAATTGCACGCTGCCTTCCGTCACGCGTGTGCGTTCTGTCGGCTGTCAAAACCTACGCTGGTGATTTGGTAGGTTCACCAACAATTGGCTACATCCGTGACTCATCTTGTTGCGGTATAACCAGCGAGACGAGCCAATTAATTGCAGAACCTGAACGACGTTATCCACATCGTGATTACAGCTCTACAATGGGAGCGACAACCAACCAGAGTCCACCCAAGGCTCCAGGACATCTCCACACTCTGAATAATTCAGGAGAACGCACGACCAGGCCCTCTTAAGGGCCCCTATCAGTAACAAATCTCTATTCAGAGCACCTTAACCGAGTTTGTAACGTCGTACGGCATTTACTTGAAGCCGGTGCGTTTACAATGCCGCAATTCTAACATGAAATCGTTGTAAAAGAAGAATCCAGTATAAGTGACATTGCCCGCCAAATTTGTACTGTTGTTTAAATGCTACTTGAACTGGCTTGTGTGGTTTATTATTTACTAGTCTAGAATCGTTGCTTTGTGTTCGCCACTCTGTCTTTAATGGCAGGAAATGTACTAGAGAGTAGTATGCACCGAAGCCTAAACTCATCTGAAATGAAACAAAATGTCGACACGCAATTGTCCTCAATTGAAAATCATCCCCCAAATAATCACATTATCAAGCTAAAGTCAGTGGCTACTACAACGCTTAAAAAAGATAAGAAACTTACCTCTGATAAACTGGTGTTTGTTGATAGAAATATTTGTCCGTTACCAGCGATAAAGAGTAAGCATTCTACTTTTAAACAAAATTATTATTATTTATTGTAACTTATTTTATATTGAATACACATTATTCGGGATGTGTCTATTCGGGATTATTGTTAGGCTCGTTTATCAACTTTTTTATCCTTGATTTCCCCTGTATAATTTTTGTTGATTTAACTTTAATGGATCCATTTTTAGTATAATCTACGCCCTTTTCCCATTTTCGTTCCCAATGCTGTGTATGTTAACATTTTATTCACGTTTAAAATTTCAGCTTGGCTTATCGAAATGCAATGAGTTGTTTCTTATTAATTTTCCAAGTTATTTCCCGATTTAGCGGTATATTTTAATTTCTTAATTAAGGTTTGTATAACTTTATTATAAATTTGTGGCATATTCTAAGTCGCTTTAAGCAGATTTTATCACATTTGATGCTATTTCCTTGTGATTTTGTATTTTTATTGAATTTAAATTCCTGCCGATTTGCAAGTTCATTACTAATGTTGATGAATACATCATTTGATTAGACGTTAGTCCGTTTTCAAGCGTGTAGAGAACAGAATTTTATTAGTGCATGTGTGGTTATTTCGCAAAATTAATTTTCTATATTTGTGATGAAATTATTCGCCTTTAGAAGTAATTTATTTATTCGTTAGCAAAGGTCATTTAAAAATCAATTGGCTGATGTTAGAATTACAATGTAAGTAAAAAGTTTTGAATGGTTCATGAATTAGTACAATCCTGTAGATAAAACGACTTTTATTTATAAAATAGAACTATTGAGATGGAAGTTTGACATTGAAATAGAGGTCGGAAACGTGTGCCTTTGATAATTTTTGCATAATGTGACGAGTTTAAAGTTGGAAAACGTATTCTGAAACATATTTTGGAATCGTAGGAGGTACTTTTGTAAATCACACCTTTGTTTCTCTAAGGGTTCTATTGATATTAATCTTAAATGTATGGAGGTTGATTTGTTTAATATTTTTATGACGCTGTTTTTCTGAGCCATAGCTGCTGAACTTTAGTTGGAAAGACATTTTCTGAATAAGGATGATTAGAGAATGCGTGCTTTAGGAAATGCACTATAATTCTTTTCAGGTTGTCAGCTAGCTCATGGCTTTTGGATTACAAGTGATGGTTGTGAATTCTAGAATGGTTTTATGTCTTAAACAGAATAAGCCTGAATACAGTTGCCTTTGTATGCCACACTAGCCGTTAGATTAAACACTTAGTAACGTACTGTTCGGGACATGTTTTGTTACTTAAAATTGTTCTTAGATGTTATATTGTCTTTATGAGGGTTTATTTCCCCTAGGTATAGTACGTCGCCTGTAAGTAAGGCGTTATAACAAAGTTGTAAGGTAGCTGATTTGGAAGTATTTGTTTACAGTGATAGACTGGAATAAAGAGTGTATGCTCTGTTGCCCATAAATATTTTGCAACGACTGTATTCGATTTGTTTTGGATTTGACCGCATTTTTCTTGTGCGAGACAATTGCAGCAATCGTAGGTCGGTAATGTCTTGAATGTTGTACATTTTCAGGTGCTCTGATTATTGGCCCTGATTGATGGGTTCTCGCTTGACCCTTCTTTTTTAAGCCTTCCATCAGCTGATTGTCTGAAAATGACGTTGGAACAAGACTTTCAAAGAAAGTCTGCACTGTACAAAAAGATTCAACATTTATGTATTCGATTTGTCGGGCTGACTTTATAATCTATAGTGATTCAATTCGCATATTTGATAGTTGACCAAGTTTGCTTTCGTTATTTATTAGATAGAATGCATTGTTAAAGGAAGGTCCTAATTTCGAACCCTGTTTAACTTCAGCATATATAAGCAATGAAGTATAGAGTTCCGTGTAGTGTGGTGTTGAGTTTCTGGTGCGATATTTATTCAACAATGAATGCGTGACTGTGTACATGTTAGAGCTAATACGTTCTCTAACGATTGTGTATATAAATATTGTAGACATGTTGCCATATTTGCTGTGCCTTGCCGATTTCGGATAGGTGATCTTTAGATTGAAACTGCAGTTAAGTGATATTGCCCAGAAAATTATTGAGTGTTGGGAGGATACCAATTGATCTTAAATCTTCGAATTTCTTTAGTTTCGATTTTTGGTAATAATTTCAAATGTATTTATTGCATTACATTCGGGATATTTTGCGGCGTTAACATTTTGTAATGATGGGCCAGTAATTTTCATCAATTTACTGAATGGAGAATCATATCGACAAGTATTTCATGAGCCTATTTGGTGTTTAGGGTTGATTTATCGCATGGCCTTATCTATCATACCTCTTCAGGTATTTCCGAGCTTCAAATAATTTAATTAGTTACATTGTAGTAAGATTTGTGGAGAAGATGTATTGCTTGATCCTTCATGTTGTCAAGTTGAACAATTCATTGTTTAAAATCTGTATAAGCTTGTTTTTCACGTATGTATACTTCCAGATTACAGATAATGCTTGGCGAGTGTTTAGTTTTTTGTTCATTTTTTTATTTTGTTGAGATACCTAAACTTCTCCTTAGATGTGTAGTCTGTTTTTATTTCATTATAGGGATTTTTGCTAAATGCGCTAATATTTGATGAACTTATTTTTACATTGTCGTGGTTGTATTTCGTAATTAGTGCTGGTTGTTTTCTGTGTATAGTAGTCTGTTGGTAAATCTCAATGATGTGAAGTTATCTGTAATTGCTGGTAGATTGATTTTTATGTGATAAAGAAGTTTCCGTAGTCGCATTGTGGCATCTATCTGCAGTACATTTAAACAATCATTGATTGCGCGAGCGGTGGTGAAAATTCTTTAAATCAAGTAAATACCAGTCCTGTTGTATTCACGCAGTCCTCGAACAAATTAGCTAAACTACCGTTAATCCCGCGTACAAACGCGTTTCGACCTGGATTATGATTATGGATGAGATGATCTAAGTAACTAATTAATTTATCAGTTAGTAAAAGTAGTATTCATAAATCTATTATTACTATAGGGGAGAGCCGCATATCAAATTTGGCTTTCCATATATATGCATTGCCTTTTGATCCTCGCTAGTCAGTTTGCTGTTGTACTCTGATGATTATGGAAAGGGGAAATGCGTCAGTACGTGTGACTGACGGTAGTTTTGCTGTTGTTCGATGACGGGTTAAATCCTATTGGAATTGTGTTTACTTCAAGCTCGAAAGCTTGCGCTAAAGAATCTAGCTATAGCATTTAATATTTGTTTCTGTGTCTTTATCATTGAACACAAGATAAAGACAGCTTTTCCGTCTGGTTGGCTAAGATGCTGTTTTTATGCGTTGAAGTTAACTTATGGTGCTGAAGATATTGTAGTGGGAGTATATTAGACTAGTTAGATAATTGGTAAATTTGAAGTTATTAATTATAACATTCAAAAGATCGAAGGTATGCGATTAAAATATCCCGGCACTAAATAAGATCCATTAAGCGGTATTTTTATAAAGTATGTATTGGGCAAACGATGAATATTTTTATGTGAATAAGTAGCAGCGCAATCTCATTTACTTGAGCTTCTATCTGCTCAAATCAATAGGAAATATGAAACTTAAAATTTTAACTTTATATTTGTGTGTTATGTTTAAACCGCGTTACCGAGGCGGCAGTTATATGCGATTTAAGTTTGTATGGGATTGCACGCAGATACCTCGGGTTTAGATATATTATAGATTGTTCTACTGGATCTAAGATAAAAGCTAATGTGAATTAGGGTGCACCTGTTGAATCCGTTGTTCGTTTTAGTTTCTTGTTTTTATGTCGAGAGAAATTTTATATGTCCTTTGGATGATCGATTGGTATATCGAATCAGCTTAATGATGTCATTTTTTAATCAATAAATAATAACTATGTTAAATTGTTTGTTGTTAGAGTATTCTGATTGATAGGTTTATGTGCTTAATTTAAGTTGGATTCTGGTTTAATTGATATTGATTTCTGATTAGTTACTTTCATTGTTTAATTAGATCGTGGTATTATTATCATATGCTAGGTCTTTGTTAGGGATTATTCGCTACGATACACAAGGTTAGGGTTAGCATTATTGCTTTATATGGCTTTCTATGGGATGTAAGATAAGTCCGTTGAATAAGGTGAAGTGCAATTGTTCGTGGTTGCAATTCAAGAATACTTGGTGTTATGGTGGCTTTTCACATTGTACAATAACTTCTTCAAATGAAAGCTTATTAAGTAGGGATAAAGATTGTCACATGTGCTTTACTTCATAGTTGCAATATGTTTTGCTTACAGTAAGTATTATTTATTTAATTATTTTATCTATTTTTGAATATCGGTGCACTTGTGGCATAATTTAGCTATTAGATGTAAATTTGTCATGAATACAAAATTGAGATACAAATAAGCTGAATATACAAAATAAATAAAGATCTATATATATTTCGTATACGCATTTAAGATTTCTTATTTATCTTATAATATGTTAGCTTAAAATTATGTATTAGCCCCTAAGCATGATAAATTTCACTGGGTAAAAGTACAACGAATTTAAAAAGATCGCTCACAAATGATTATTTTATAATAATAAATATAATAATTATACGAGAAGTCTGGGTTGTAATAGACTCCACTTGATAGACTGTAGTCTAAATCAAAGCGGAAATAATATTAACGATATTATATGACTAAAAGCAACCTATGTAATGAAATATATTGAAATCACTAAAATATTCTCATACTCCATTTGATTAAAACATTTGCCACACTTAAAACTGAATGTAGATTATATTGATGTCATATTTATTGACTATACAGAGGTCTAGTGACTGTATTATATGATCACCAACTCCATTAATTACAATTAAAACATTTTAAAATTTATTTGCTCGTTCAAATCGGGACAGTATGTGTACTTCAATTTAAAGATTCGACGATTAACCTAAGTTTACACCAATTACTTTAATTGTTCCAAATTCGGAATCTTGTTTGAGACCATGTAATTATACGTTGTGAAGGGAAAACTTGCCATTACAATTTTATCGGCTTTTCTGTGCTGCATCAAAGATGATCATCTCCATTATACTCAGTTGTATTCGTAGAGATTGTTAATAGCAAACTAGGCTAGCTCAGGTAGAATTTCTGCTAAAAATGGGATAAGTTAACGGAATTCATGCACTCCGTTGCATTCTTAAATTGCACCACTGTTATGAGCATCCAACTATTCTCAATTTACTAGTCTACTTATCGGCATTTGATTCTGTCACGCGTGGAAGTTTATGGTGAGCTGTGGATAATGATGGTGCCTCGTTCGCTGGTTAAACTGCTGTTTGATAAGGTCAATTTAATATCATGTACGCAAGGCCAACGTAGCAATCTCTTTGACGAGTGCTACTGTTGGAGATATCATCCACTTAACCACGGTGCATCGTGCCGTCGCTTATCAAGAAATAATTGAATGTGAGTAAGTCTGTGGGTATAGTGAACATTGGAGAAGTCAGATTAATTCTGCCTTGGTGACATCTCCTTTGGAACCAATCGTGCATGACATTCAAATTTCCTTTTATGTTTGTATGTAAGCATACATGTGAAAGCTTAAAAATTCATGCATTGAGTACGTCTGGCGTTTTATGCAATGTTTTGTCATTCATGTATTAATCAATAAACAAGAAGATTATCCTCGTTTTTGTTTATTCAGGCCAGAATATGAAATTTCAAGATAAATGCTATCGATCGTTTAAATTTATGTTATGGTAGAATATTTTTGCAATTTTCTGTTCTATTGTGTAACAATTTAATAGTATGCTCAATAAAAAGTTATCGAATTTATATCAAATTATATGTTGCATTAATTTTTATGATGACATTTTCTCTTAATGGAGCATTAAATTTTTTATTTTAAATCACCAGTTCGCATTTTACTTTACTATTTTATTCGAGTTTCAACGTCATAAACCGTGCTTCAAAAGGCTACATATTGAAGCTTTATTATTGTATAATCCTGAAAAACAACTGTCAACGAGGATGGACTCACCATTAAATTTATTCTAGTAAATATGTCCGACAAACGCAGGGCATAACAGGGGGCCACGTATATCTAAATAAAATACGTACATTAGGTAAAATACATTTTAAGGTAAGTCGATGTCTGTAATGTAGCTTCCTTGACACTTTCGTAGTATATTTTATTAGTACATCACCTTAAAGTGGACTTTGCTTGAAAAATAGGTTTCGAAGTTTGTATATTTATATAAAGCCTGTTTTCCAACCAAGAACTATAAAAACCACATAGACCCATCCTGATTAGAAAATCGGTTCAATTTTATTGTGACTGACCTCAATTCGTTTTCACATCAGTGTATTGTTGCATCTCATTTCATTGGAAAATTTACCATTCTACACACATGTTAGACATACATAAACGTAAACTAGACAAGCTAATTGATGGAGCTATATCGACGTATGAAAGAGGAGTAAAAACTATTACATCCTAAATTTGTGTACACTCGTATTTGATGGTGACATAATGCTAAGTATTGTTGGGCTACTTCTATTGAAAACCTTATTATGCATTCTAGTTTGGCCTATGTTAGGTTTCGCGTAAGTAACTAGGTACTTGGTGCCTAAACTCAAGCACCAACTTTGAACCATTTTACTAATCTAAAATGATATTAAATTCCGGCATTATGTAACAATATGTAACCTAAACAGATTGGTCGGTGACCTGTTATTGTAATGGGCGTATTAGAGTAAGCATACGATGGCTAACCTCCTTCCAGTATGAGAAAGCGTACTACGAGTGTTTACTGGTTCAGTAAATAGATCTAAAGATAACTCTTTGAAAGTCTGAATCTGAACTAGATAACTTTCGATGCGACAGCTATTATTCTGTCCTCAATTCTGTTCGCTGAAAATGCATACAAATGTGCAGAAAGTTTTGAGAAATTATTTTGTTTATTTTTGTTCTCCTTTAACTACAGACGATAGAATACGAAATGGCATTTAAATAATTATGGAGATAGGGCCTCGTTTTATTTGTGCCAGATAAAATTTGATAACCTGTTTGTTACCCACCACCAAAGCTCTTCAAAGTGCGGCATTTGCTGGGAAATTGATAGATCAAATTCTGGTCTTTAAACTTTGTAAGTAATTTGTTTCCAGGAAAACGCGGATGATGATAAAGACATGGCCAAATTTTGCTAACGAGCTGCGCGTGGCGTCTAAGAGTTATAACCTTCGCGAAATTTCATTCAGTTATGAAACAAAGTGTGATCATTATCCAAGAAAATATGAAAACCCAGTTTCTGAAACATGGCTCATCGAGTACTGTGGTAATGTACCTAATTCGGCATACATTAAAAACAAATTTTTAAAGTGTCCTCTCGATCTTGTTATAAGATAAGCATCGATATTTATACTTTTAATGAATTGGCTAGTACTGGTGGTCTCACGATGGACAAAAGCCATTGTAGCCGATAGGTAAATTGTTGATTCTTGTTCGATGGAACAAACTTTACAGAATATGTGCAAACACTTATTGCAGTAATCTGGAAGTAGGAATCTGACCCCGATTAGTAGAATAATGCCATTATGAGGTCTAGCTACAAAAGAGTAACGCAGTTAATCTAGATAACGGCAGCGGTATCAGTGGCAGCGAAATGGATAAACAAGCTGGGCTTCTATTGAGAATAGAATGCGCGGGCAATATAAAGGAAATCCTTCGCACTCTCGAGTGGCGCTAATGGTATAAGCGGCCCATTATCATTGCTTTTCTAGACTACTCGGCTGCATTCGTTTGTTCGATCTCTTGAATCCTGTTATAATGACTCGTTGGCTTTATTCGAACTTATGGCGCTTTTTATGAATTCCTTTTGTTTGGCTCCAGCGTTTGACAAGGATGCGCAATTGAATTCACATCGTGCAATTTTCTTGTAGATGCGATCCATGAAGATGTCCCTACATCACTGGAATTAAGATGCAGAGTTAAAATTTGCTGTTTGGTGAGTAGACATGGAATGAGAGTAAGCGTTCTAGATTAAAAATCTTAGTTATTTTTGCTGGCGCCTCAATCTCAGTGGCGTCGGGCTGATGGAATTCATCGGTCTTGTGGTACATACAATCTATGTGGAGGGAAAAAATCTAGGTTATCTACTAATCACTACCGACTATTATTTTTGGTCCATTATTATCTTACTAAGGTTAATAGTATTGCGGCAAAGAATAATACGTCTTTACATTCTTAGACTTTGCTGTAATGTCTACTTATTATTAAGTTATACCCAAGAGAATGAAAATGAGATTTTTATTAAAGCAAATGATAGAATTTTTTAGTTAAATGTTTTTATTGCTTTTTCTGGTGTCCATTATTTTCTACATTCAGTAATCTGTGTGTGTGCTTGTTTAGCTGCTTATTATTTATAATATGTTGTTTCTCTTCTAATCTTACTTTACCTTAGGTGTGCCTGCGGAGGATCGTGAAGATTTGGTTTTGAACAAGTTGCGTCAATGCTGCGTTATCTTCGATTTCCAAACTGATCCACACAGTGACCTCGAAGGCAAGGACACTAAACGCGCTGCTCTAGAGGAGCTAATTGATTACTTCCAGAATCCACCACAGGTTGCCTTTTCAGTAGTACCTTTTAAAGTTTCAAATATGTTGTTCCTATTTTATTTACACACATGTTACACGTTCCTGCGTGATGTCTTTCGTGTCATATCAATTTTTTATAGTCATCAGAATAAAATTAGTATGATGGAATTGAATTTTAAGTGTTTATCTAAGTCAACACTGTAGATCTCGCCACTAAATGTCTTGAGTTTTATGCTAGCGAATTTATGTAAGTATGACCGAATCTTTATTTAAATGTAGCGATCCTTAATTTGCATTCATTTAACAAGAATCTATTTTATATGTGTAGGAGATACTTCCATATATCAATACGTTACCAGTGGTCTACATCTTCGACTCTTAATTCAATTGTGGTCTATGTTAATAAGTTTTAGTACATCAAGACTCAATTAAACTATATTTGCTGCTGGATCCCCATGATTTTCACTAATTAAGTGCTTCTTTTCTAATGAAAATGAAGTGTGGTGGGATAAAGGTAGCTCGAGCGTTTATAATAATGTTTGATGATTAAATTACAGCTCTTTCGATCTTGCGGTTTCAACCTTCCACCAGAATTAATTTTGTGACTTGGCAAGCAGGATGTGTAGGTAACGTTTTCTGATAGTGTTTACGCTTTTGCCGAGTTGTATTTAGGATCGAAATTCATTTTTCTGTGCTTATTTGTACCGAATAATAAAATTACACCGTTGGTTGTATTAACACGTGTGCTTGTATTATGGTATATACCACAGATAAACCTAGATTGAAAGACGTGCAGTGTTTCGGGCTACAGTTTCCTCTTTTGTACATAAATACTTGCTATCTAAGATTAGCCGAATACAACTAGTCGGATCGTAAAATTTATTTTCAATGTGTAACCATCTACCTATCTAACTCAAGTTATTTGCATATTTGTTTATCATTAAATTAAGCTATTTAACTTGTAATAAATAATTAGTGTGTGTTATAGCTTACTACTTACAAATTTGTATTTTGATATTTAAATCAATTTTTCATTTGTGGGCTTTATCTGTATGTATGCCTGCAAATATTTATAGCCATACGTACAGCCAAACTTTTATTCGAAATACATGAATGCACTCATACATACACTCGTACACCGTTATATGAACTTAAAAGCATACATTTATACATACATATGTTCACATGCATAATTATACGCATAAGTAAAACGTGAATGATGAGACTCGTTTTTCTATTGAAATGCACCTATGGCCGATCCAAAAATGCGTCTACGTATGTAAGCGTTGCTTATTCGTTGGTGATATATTTAATGTGCTTCTCAAATGACGATGGTCGGAAGCATGTAAGCGTTTAAAATCTTCGGCACTATAGGGCCAAACTGCAAAGTTAATTCTGTGGGACTATCTTACATTTAGAGGACTCGAATTTCATACTCGAGGCCGACCAACGACTGAAAATCTGTTAAAGGTAGCCCTGACAGACACTCCATTGTCGAACATTAATGGAATATTGTCAACAAATCTAGGATCGCCTAATCTACGACAGTGGAGAACTTCGACGCCTGGATCCTGAACACATGAAGGTATTATTCATAACGACATTAACCACCTGCTTAAAAAGTGAGGACAGTGGAAAGTCTTGACGGGCACTCGCTTGTAGCGAATTTGTCTTTATTCATTTTAGACCTTAACGCAATCATAAGTGTAGAAAGCGCGTATAATCTATCCAAATTTGATGGGCCTACAACTTTTCGACAGATTGTCGAATAGATGGGCGATATATATGCCGCTGTTCAAGTACTTTTCTTGAGATAAAATTATCTATAAAGCCTTATCCTTGTCGGAATCCAACTTGTTATTCTCTGATTTATAATTCACGGGAAACTCTCAGACGGAGGGATATAATCGAATCAAAATTTTTAAATACTACTTGAGTCAAGCTTATCCTACGATGGTTATCATACAAATTGCGATTGCCTATTCAAAGGTAGGATTAATTTACTCCTCATTCCTATCATTTTGAACAATTTCCTCCTTCCGCGTAGCACGAAAAAGGTTAGTCAATGTCCCCAAACTATGTCCTTAAATTAGATTGCAATAAAATGAGCACGGCATATAGTTTTGCGAAATGTAAGATATAATTTTGCACTCCGTATTCCTGATGGTTGTTTGAGGTAAGAGTTCAACACTGCTGATTAACGCTTGCTGTCGAGGCTTAGAAGTGATGCAAGTGCCCAAGATAATTGGTATTTATTATTCAGCTCACCTTTCAAGACGACACATGTTATCGATGATTAGACTATTGTTAAAAACATCTATTGTTTATCTAACATATAAATTTGATTTGTCGCAATAACAAATTGGACCATTATTTTACCTAATATTAACATATATACCATTTCGTTGGTCTTAAGGGTCCAGAAGTATTCAATATAAACATTTAGACGGTGCTCACGTTGACGTCTTGCAATTCTACGAGTAGTATTGTAAACCTAGCTAGCAGCAATTTGGTGCCGTGTTTATAGAATCAACACCGACTTTTTATAGACGTCAGTCGTCTATAATGCCACATATATTACAAATTTCACAATGAATCTCGTCCAAAATAGTTTCTAATGTTCACTTTGAAGACCATTTAACATCGATTTTCAAATAGATTCATAATTTTGTTGGTAAAACGGAAGTTCGAGTTTGCTTATGTCCATTTGTGGTATAATATTGTTTAGTTTTTCGTAAAATTTCAGTGATAATCTACAGCGGATAAGATTATAATCCGATTCGACATATTTGTTCATAAAAGAACGACTGTCCTGGATGTATCAACGGCATCCATAAATCATTACAACATCTATTTGAATCCGCAATTGTTCAGGGACAGGTGGATACAATTTTGTGCAACGCCTCACTGCGTTTGTACTAGTAGAGTACATTCTATGCTGCACGCAACTATCCAACAGTTGGTCACCATTATCTTTGCAAATTAAGCTTAATATGTATCTGCCACCTAGACGAACTTGCATCGCTTAAGCGCCCAATTTTAGTTTTTATGTCACACAATCAAGACTATATACAATCTTCCTTCTCTACTTAATAAAGGACTTTGGCGGTAATGAAAAATGTCCTTGTCGTTCGTGCTGCAATTATTGGGAGCAGCTGCATATATTAATTTATATATGAACATTTGCATTGAAATCAGTCTCCTACGTAATGAACTATGGAGAATTACGAACAAGACCGTAGAAAACGAAATAATTACCTCTAGCCATCTTAAGGAACAGCTAAGGAAACACGAAATTCACTGTCGCGATATTTATAGAACTGCTGTCATAATGTGTTCTTTCATTATTTTACATAAATTCCACATGTATTTATTATTTATTTTTTGACTTGTGCTGCTCTTGACGGCTGCTTCTTTCAACGTCAGTATTACATTTGGAGCTGCATCAATAGTTAGCGAAAACGCAGATCCGAAAAAAATAAGAAACAGTTTTTTATTGTTATATGTTTAAGTGAATGATGTTATCATTATCGCGAAAAGTGATAACTGATATTGATCAAGGCCAGAGGGTATGGATTTTCTGGAGTAACAGGTGTTAATAAATAGTTGTAATTCTTAATTTTTATGAACTTTAGCATAAACTGGAATCCAAATTGTTGGTACCATGTTCCGACTCGGAAACCGTAGTCTTGGTACAATACACCATTTCTGATACCACAATGTTTGTATCAGGAACTGACAGAGTAGCCATGTGTTGTACCCTTTATGAAGTTAGCTACACCAATGCAGGTTTACACGTTCGTATTGTGTCAAGTGCGCAACAACTAATACAAAATTGCATATACGTAAGTTCTCCGCCACAAACAGTATCAAACATGAGAAACGGTTTGTTTTTAACAAACAAACAAGATTCGAAATTTTTTCATTCTTTTAAGCCAGAATATTAGTTGTAATTCGCAATTTTGTTGAGCTTTAGCATACATTGAAATACATTACATTGTGTATTAAGTGCGAAACGAATAATAAAGAGTTCTCCGCGAAAAACAGTATCAAACTTAAAAAAACTGTTTGTTACGGGTATTCAAAAAACAAAACAGTCGCAATTTTTACATTTTTTATGACAAAATATTAGATAGATACTGTTGGTAGCGGAGAACTAATATATATGCCTTTTTGTATTAGGTGTTGAACACCTATTAACAAATTAGTTCAAAAATGATCATAAGGATAAACCAAAGACAACATGAACGGAAAGTATAATCTCGTGCACATTCATTTCATCGGTAGGAGGCAGTATTACGTCCTTTATCCACTATATATTTGGATGAGGAATGTTGGAAAATAGTACGTTACAATCTCCAGTTCGAATGTGTAAACCTGCACTGGCAAAGCGAACTTCACATTAAGTTTTCGACTATGCGACTTTAAAGCTAACTTACTATAAATAAAAAATATATATCCAGTAGACATATAAATTCCTGCCTGACGACCGGCAGGCACAAGCTAGTCAGCACAGGTATGGTAGCACAAAAGTTGGCGTGACTAAAAGGGACACAGTCATCATCTCTTTTCATGCGAACCCTCGAGTTTGGTCTAACTGCGCAGTAACATTAGTTGTTAAATGTCTAGTGACAGAAGAAGAGCAAGTTCCGTCTACTGATGGAATCTTTGGCCACTGACATCTGGAAAGTTAGTGCTCATTAGCATTGGCGGACTACTATCTAAGAGAAGGAAAACTCCGAGTCAAAACCATCCTCACTAGGAATGAGCGACCTAGTGTTATTTTACAGTCCACATATAACCTGGAACGAATCGATATGAATTACATTGATTACAAACTGGATCAGCCGTCGCGCAGTATAATAAGGATCGCCTTATCTGCTTAACCGTGCAGGGTGGATATGCGAAATAGGGCTACTGCAGGCAACTTTATATACGATTCTGCCTCCCTTTCCTTCATTTCCTTTTCTCAATATAACAATAACGCTATTTTAGATACTATGAATATGGTTGGTGTTGGTCTTATCACTGAGTCCAATATCGGGTTTGTAAATAGCGAAAATAATTTTAGTAGATTATCATTTATTAAACCCAGAATAGGTTTTTACATCGGCGCATTTAATGTGCGAACATTAAAACAATTTGGACAACAAGAAGCTCTTGCACGTTCGTTAGATAAATTATAAATCGATGTATGTTATGTATCTGGACCAAAAATACAGCATCATACGTGCATTATAGGACTGGGTGCACCATCTCTATCTACACGTTATTGGCTTAGAACATCTTTAGTTTGCTCAAGCCGGTAAGTGGTGTGTTGGTATTGTCCTTATAAAAAAAAAGCTGAAGCTTGCTTAATTGAATGGATCCCTTGAATAGTCGACTGTGTGCGGCACGTTTAATTAAATCTACTAAAATCAATGCAAAAGCGTTATCAACATTTCCTCTTCACTGTATCTGCTTATGCTCGTTCCGATTGTGACACATACGAAAGCAAAGACGTTTTTTACTTAGAACTAAGCTTCTTACAAATTGGAGTACGAAGTTCAGATAAAGCTTTGAATATGGGTGACATGAATGCTCAAGTTGGGCGCTTAAGTGACGCAGAATTTCATTTAGGTGGAAGATGCACTTTAAGCTCGAAGCGCAACGGTGATGGTGAACCGTTTTTGGATAGCTGCACGGAACATACCTTATATGATGTAGTACAATCTTTAGACGTGGGGCTAGACGTTGCGCCAAATGCAATGAGTTAACCATCATTCTTATCACCAAAAACGGCAATCGTAATTAATGTGTTAACGATCATGGTATAAGCTGGACTCCAGTCGTGTCCAGGATATTTGCTTCTTCGTCGCTTCACGTGTATCATACACTAGAGGAGACCAGGCTGGATCATGCTCAGGACGAGGTTGTATAGATAATATTTTTACGTTTAGGCAAGCTCTTGAACCGCGACATTTATATCACCGTCCCACAATAACCTTCTTTCTAGATTTCAAGATTGCAATTGACTCAGTGGATCGTAATGTTTTATTCCATATTTTATCGAAAGTTGTGTGCCAACAAAATTTGTTAATATTATTACACAAATACTTCTGGTCGCTTTAAAGTCTACACTGAATTTACGCACAACTTCACACCCAGCAGTGGTGTTCGTCAAGGACGTACAATTTACCCCTTTGTTGTTTAATTTTATAATCTGTGTTATTATGAACATTATTCCACACATTCGGGATGCAGGTGCTGAAGCTCTATCGGGCGGTAAACTAGTCGACCTTGACTATGCAGACGATATCGCCAGATAGGAGTAAGAGACAATGTGGGCTGATTTTGTCATGCCAGAAACATTTAAAGTCAGCTGCATAAAATTGAGAAGTATAGGGCTCACTCTTCTACCATCATAGCTCTTGGTTGATAATCCTGCGCGGTATTGCAATCAGTCGAGCTCAGTGGCGATCTTGTTGCAGATGTCTAGTAGAATCATCTTCCTAACTTTCATTTCTTAGTAGGGCAAGGTTAGCTGTGAGGATTGGTTAGTTTATGACGTGATACAATGAAAGCTTTCAAGGAAGCTCTATTGCTGATGTTGCCTTGCCATTTTGATAACTTTGCCATAATTGTGTTGTATAGAGGTTTATTTTGCCTCACTTCTGTGAGTTATCTTGATTAATATGTTCATAGTAACTAGGTCCTCTTTCTCTATCCTAACTCTCACTAATAATTTTAACTCTAACTTAATATTTTTGTTATATTTATTCGATTCCTATGTTTATATGGCAGTGAAATATTAATAAATTTTGGCTTTTGTATGGCTGTGCATGCCGATGTTGCCGAAGAGTGATTCTGTGCTCTCGCATCGGTTTTATAGACTGGGAATGATATTTCGGTTTTTTTGTCACGTAACAATGGTAATCATGTTACTTACATTGATTTATTCCTATTTGTTTGGTCTACTCTGGCAGATACACATACTATTAATCGCCGTGATAATTTGCACTGGTTAATTGATATTGACTGGTAACCGGTGCATAATATTCGTCAACATATCTATGTTACTTCTCACTCCATTCTAATGTGGTCTAGGATTCAAAAGTTTCCACTTGTCGCGAATCACTGAGGTCCATATGCACGTGCGGATGTACATATGTTTAATGAAATTATGTGTATGTGTGCTAATGCGAATATACGTCTGTGTTTATTTATTTCAAGAAGCAATGCAGCGAAAAAGTCGAATTGCCGATATCGCCTTGCGTTTAAGCCTTGACTTCGTTTTTGCGAATTGTTTAAATTTTCTGTTATAATCTAGGCTAAGTCGACCATTTCATTAATCAGTTATTATTTCATATCACCTTACCAATGGTCAAGAATGAAAGCAATTCGATCAGATGTAATAAATATTTTCTGACATTTTCTCTTCACTTGTGTACGATTAAAATAATATATATTTTCGATAATCAAATCGAACAGAAAATTAAGTTTTAGAGAGTGAATCAGAGAAAGAGCTACTCATTTACATGACTCATCCGTTCAGGCTTAATAAACGAACATGCATTTTTCCTTGTATTGAACAAACTGAATATTGTTTATCCACAGAATTTCAAAAAATATTGATTATTTTCTTTATTTGCATTTGCTAAGTATCTGAAAGGAATTATAGTTTTAACTTACGAACGACGTCACAATGTCGCAAAATTGCATATTTGTATTTACCCTTGTATTTTGAACAGGCGATGTAATTACAGTGCTTTTAACTCTAGTTATTAGCCGGCTGGCCTATGCAAATTTATTGATCAATGACGTATTTATATAATTTAAATTTATTGCAAGTCAATATTAACGTCTGTGTTTCTTTTAATGCTGATAAATGCTAATTATCCAACTTAAACAAATGCACATTTTAGCTACAATATGTAGACGTGTTGCAGCTACTTACACTTTTTCTATTTGTTCTGCAGTAAATAGCTTCCCGATAAAAAGAATTTACAAATAGATCGGCGTCGAATTTTTGTGCTGTGATCGTCTTTTTTTAAACGAACTTCTGTCTTAACAAGTTAATCAATGAATTGTACCAGATAGGTATAAGGCATTAAACCAATTTTATCATTAATGCATTCATCGCCGTGTATCTCCTAGCTGAAAAGTTTGTCAACCCAGGAAACACAGCTCCTAACCGTTGCTAATTCATATGAAAACGATACTAAAGTGCAATAATATGAAGTTTTCAGATTGCATTAGTTTCTTGCGAACGTGGTTCAACATTCTTTTCGAAGTGCTCATCTAAGAAGGGTAGGCAGTCATATTTATTCTATTTAGGCGTTAAAAGATATTTTATGAGCTTTACCGATGTGCTGGTGACCTTTATAAAACAAAGAAATTATCTTCTACTTAACGTATATGTTGAAGTATTTATTGATTCTTAAAAGAATGACGAAATTGCGAAACTGGATTAATCAAAATTACCTGATCTGCGTTTTGACTAATGCAGGCTGATTTCCAGTTGTTTTCTTTCTTTAGGTTATTTCTATTGCCTATAGTGGCCACCTTCATTTCACCCATCCTCTATCTAGCGGGTGGTCAGCCTGAAATATAAATTGTATGGAAAGAGCGACATGACGCTCTTGCTTCATTAGTTTATATTTTTTTAATTTGTGGGAATGGGTCAACTGAAGGTAGTGGCCGCCAGAGGCCATCGAAATATCCTTCAGAGACAAAGCAATTGACTTTGCTAGTCATGAACGCAAATTAGATAGAGAATAAGACACTGATGTTTTTATTTTTTCCTGATGTATAAGGCTTGGCTTTAATTTGTTATTAATATTTTTTGCATTTTTGTTCGTGCTTATGAATATCGCTGTATTGTTGTAAATGATTATGATTATATTTATTTTAAAATTAATGTTCTCTCGTTTTCGATGAATTGTAACTTTGTGTCAGTGTGTCGAAAGATTTCAATTTTATTGAACAGTTATGTTGGCCATCTAGTTTTGCTCTAATCTTATATTGCCCATGCTTTTGTCTTTATGTCAGGATTCAGTGACGGGAAATGGTGCATCTCTTCAACAAGATGGCCAGCAAAATCCATTGAATGGTAAGCAGAGGAACAATACCTCTACAATTTTGACAGACCGAATCTATCAAGAGCTAATAAAAGTAGTAGATGCTAATTTGTTTAGAACTTTGCCCCCACCCAGCAATCCCTCAGGGCTTGAGTTCGATCCAGAAGAAGATGAACCTGCGCTGGAAGTCGCTTGGCCCCACATCCAGGTGTGTTCTATTGTCATTTTGAAATTTTTGATAACTTCTCTATTCAACCTACATACTATGCCTATAAAGTTAATCATGCACTGATGAAGTTATTCTTAAGGCTAACTTGATGTGAGTTAAATTTATTTTGCATTTTGATCTGTTTAGTTATATTCACGTTTCTGTAACTTGGTTAGCCCTAAGGCATGTATTTTCGCTCGGCCATTTTTGGCCCGTGCTGTTTGTCTGGCCAAAATCGTGGCTCAATTGTGTGTTTAGAAATACACATACACATCATCATCATCATAATTTCCAGCCACACAAAAGTCAAGTGACTAATGTTTCACTGCCATATAACCATAAGGAGTGAAAAAAAAGTATATAAGTGAATTTAGATAAATTATTATTGAGATTTATGAGAGAGGGAGAGGGGTAGAGAGAGAAGGAAAACCTTGCTACTATGAGTAAATTTATCAGGATAACTCACAGAAATGAGGCAAACTAAACCTCTCCACAACACCATTATGGCCAAGTTAGCATTCGGGCAAGGCGGCATCAGCAATACAACTTCCTTGCGGATTTCACTGTATCACGTCATAAACAAACCAAACCTCGCAGCTAACTTTGCCCTACTAAGAAAAGAAAGTTACGAAGATGATTCTACTAGACATCTGCAACAAGATCGCCACTGAGCTCGATTCGATGCCATATCGCTAAGGGTTTCTAACCAAGAACTGTGATGCGCACGAGGACCCCATCCCGGCAGACGAGTGGGTCCAATACTACCCAATTTGGATGTAAGTGACTTTAATTGTTTCTGCCATGTCAAAATCTGCCCACCTTGTTTCTTACGCCAATTTGGTGCTGGATGAGAGAACAGAGCTCTATTGGGCAATCGGAATGAGGGCATACGCAAAACGTGACCGAGCCAACGAAGTTGATGGAGCTTTATTTGCTTTTCTAAAGACGAGCACTTATTGTCAGATCCAAAAATACGTCTACGGATGTCAACGTTAGTTATTCGTTGTTGGTAACCAAAATGTGCTATACTTTTCAAACAACGATGATCGAATGCCTGTAAGCGTCTCAGATCATCAACTCTAAGAGGCCAAGTTTCACTAGCGTATAGTAAGACTGCGCGTACAGATGCATTGTAAACACGACCTTTAAGGCAAAGTGAAATATTCGCGTTTCTCCATAAATGACGAAGGTTCGAGAAAGCTACTCTAGCTTTCGCGATCCGTATTCTCACCTCGTCGGACATATTGCCTACGTTATTGATAGAGCTCCCAAGATGTGTAAACCTGTCGACTATGTCAAGATCTTCATTCTGCAGTCGCAACGTTGGAGTTAGTGGTGGGTGATCCTGTAACAGTATCTTACATTTAGAGGGTGCGAATTTCATACCGAAAGACGGAACAACGTTTGCTAATCTATTTAAGGTGGTCTGGGCAGCATACTGATTGTCGAATAATAGTACGATATCGTCCGCATAGTCAAGATCGACTAGTTTATCCTCATTCCATTTAGTATGAAAAAGTTTGGTCAACGCTCCTGAAATTATATCGCCATCATCCTTAAACAATCCAGGAAGCAGATCATCGGGGCCGGCGGCTTTGCGGCGCTTAAGAGATAGGATTGCATCGCGTACTTCTAACGCTAGGCTAGTACGATAATATAAGAATAAAAGTATTAACTCCTAACTAGAAATAAGCAACCAAGTAGATATTTGATGCCTACGCATATCTTTGAATGTACTTGTCATTTAGCACAGAAGCATGAGTATATTATGCTTGTGAAGTGTCGTGCAGTAATAAAAGCGGTATATGGATTTTACCTACCGATAACTTCGTTCGAAATTTACCTTGCTGGAATGTTCTAACTCATTTTGTTTTGTCGAGCATGGGATTTAAATAATGACTAAATTATGTGAATAATTTTGTTTCTTTTAAAATTGTTGCCTATCGTGGCAAATTTAAAAACTTCTATTTTTACCGAATATGATTTGATTTTCAATTTATGGTTGCAGTTGGTCTACTCGCTTCTTCTCTGTGTGTTGGAGTCATCAGCGTTTCAGGCGTCTGCTGTTAAGCGCTACATTAATCAAGAATTCGTACTTCAGGTAAATCAAATTAAAGTAGGGATTGCGAGAGGGAGAACGAAGTAAACATTGTTCAATTTGCCCTCGTTTGTTCCACAGTGATATTATTTTAAAAAATACGCGGTCTAGAATTTCGGTAAAAATTTTGTCTTTACCAATATTATGCAATATGACAGTTTTTACTTATGAAAACTAGATAGACAGACAGGAAAATATTTCCACGCTATGCCGAAAAAATACGTTTTTTGCATTTATGTTAAACAATTTCTGGCAGCAATGCTGATTCAAGTTTAAATACTGTCTGTTAGATCTGAGAGATGCATTCATGGTCGTATGGTTATGTCTATACTAAATCCATATTTCAGTCCAATTCAAATATAATTATTCAAAGTGCAACTATAAAGTAGACACACTTTACAGGTAGACTAAAATAAATCATTGATAATAGGAATAAAACCATTAAATTCACATGCCACCTCAACATAAGCCCCGTTCGATATCATTTATCTTGGCTTCTTTCAGCATAATCTTCTGCGCATTGAAGAAGTTTTATACTTATTAACTTTAATATCCTCAAAGGATATGCATGCAAGTATTCTAAAATGTCGATTTGATGAATTGGAAAATTTTTGTATGAGCTCATCGTTAATACACAACAAATCCATTTTTAGCACAATATTTTTGGTTGTGGAATAATGCCCTTGTACTTCGTGATCCTGTCGAAGACACATTAATAACTAGTTTCTGAAGAAAATAGACAGATTATCTTATCCGTTATAGTTAGTAAAGTAATGAATAACGCACAAGGCACATATAGACATAATTGTAGTAGTAATAATAGTATTAGTAGATGTCAAATTTTTAATAATATTTGAGTATTCACGTCTAATTATTTATACTATATATTATTTATGCTATATATATATATATATATATATATATATATATATATATATATATATCATTACCACTTTCACCATTCTTTAAAATATGAGAACAAACCAACGTACCCCATGGAATAACATTTATTAATAAATCTTATTTCTACCAGTATCTACAGCCATTATTCTAGATTCGTTAGTATATTCGTTCATCCAATCCCACTGTACTTTTGTCGTAACCAGTGCCCTCTTCGTTGTGTCTTTGTTTTGCGCAATTTAGACCACTCCTTTGGTGTGTCATCGCTTTCATTGTAATTGAGTCCGTAATTCATGGGTCTGTCGTATTTTGCGAAACGTAGGCAATTTTTGAAGGCCTTTCAGATATGTCTTTGTTCCAGTTTAATTTATTTACTTTTTGAATTATTTTCTGCACGTTAAAGCAGGGCTTCGGCTTATTAATTGCAACAGCTTCATAAGCCAGAAGATCTTTTTCTGTTTTTGCCTTGTACTGAACTGAAAATTATTTCTACTAACAGCATGACTTGTGAGTAGTACATGCTCGCAAATTGCTGATTGTTGTGCAGGGGCTGCACCCCTCCTTAATAGCTTTTGAGGGAGATGCTAGATTTATTCTAGTTTCAATCCCTTTTTTGATCTGCCGATGTACTGACCATTGCAGGCACATATATCTAAGTAGTACAAACTTCAGACGTAGTTTAAGACGTGCTACAAAGCGTCCTCCAGCTCCCGAACAACGGTGGACTCAAATAGATCATGTATCAATTAGTTATAGATTAGTTATATAGATTATATAACCATGAAATATGGCAGTTATGCATTAGTCACTTGTTTTTTGTGTGGCTGGAAATGATGATAATGAGATGGCGTGGTTGCATCCAGGATTTTCGTTCTTTTTGGAACATATGTCGACATGGACCATGCTCTTATCCATTGTAGATGTGCACAAAATTTTTCCGGGAAAATAATTAAGAATAAACCCCAAATTGATGTAGGCAAACTCGAACAACCGTCCTTCCGACAAAATTATGAAACTATTCCAAACGCTAATCTAACTGGACTGGATGGCGAAAATCCGAATATTCTTTGGCTCAAGATAAGTTCCACTTTACACAATGCTGGTACTACTGTATGTGGCATTGCAAGCCCCCGTACAAATAATCACTGGCTCTGTAAAATCTATGGAGATACTCGAAATAAGGTGCCAAATTCCACCTGGCTCGACTCATAATAATATCCCATCGCAATATAAGACGCCAACTTGTTTTGCTTTCCAATTTATATATAAATTGTTCATTAGTAGATATTTGAGAAGACAATGCGAAAGAAATATTTCTTATATCTGATAAAAAAATTTTTTGTTGTTGCACACAGGAAGGGCACAATGAATTTTACTAAGGCTCGCATTTCAAAAGTATATATATATATATATATACACGTTTTCCTTCGTATATTTAGTGAAGCTAGAATTGGGGAGCTTGTGGGGTTTTTATTATTGGTACAAGTGGTCTAAAACTAAAGAAGTGCCTTACGGGACTAATTTCATTTTTCTCAGTATATTTTGAGTAAGCTAATTCTAGGCTTGTATACCTAAGTAACGACTACTTAATAGGACCTCATTTTATTTAATTTTTTTCGATGGACATCTAAAATATTGCATAACTAATATCAAATTTGAAAAATAAACGTTTCGTCCACATGATTTATGGGATAATTACTATATACTTAGAAAAATATCTTAATGTAAATGACAATTTTCTTAATGTGTGACGATTTGGCCTTATTTGTAGATTTTTGATTGAACTGACGGCTAAAGTCTGAATGCTTTGAAATTTATTTTATTTATATTAATTTGCTGAACGCAATAAAATATTTCCAGATTATTTGACATATTTCTAATGAATTGAAATGTTCTTTGACGACGACCGTTTCCGTTTAGATACATGCTTCCGACTGCTGCACACAAAAGTTACACTTAATATGAATTGTTTTCAGATTCAAACAAAATGTGTTTCTCAGATTAAAACTTGTGTCATTACATGTTCCAGGTATCCTTCGGTACTAGGGATCTGGCTTTTGTTTACAATCCATGTTTCTGCTTTACAAATTCATTATTTAGTTTGTTTGGTAACGAATCAATCATAGACCAGTTGCACAGCATAACCATACTACTACGTCAACTAAGACGCCTTGAGTAACCATGGTTCTCATTATAATATTATGAATAAATGACATAATAGATTTTGAAATGTTTCTCACTTAAATATCGACTTTGTAGTTGCAACTTTCGTTTCATTCACATAAATCATACAATAACATTATTATATATTATCATGAATGTCAGTATTGAATCATTATTCTTATTGTAATTTTTATGTTGGAAATGTTAGTTCTTAAATGCTGATGTACATTTCGCAGTGCTGTCCTGGTTTTTTATCATTCCGCCATTTTCTTGTGCGGGACAATTCATAGCTATTATATTGGTAATTGTCTATCTAGTGTTGCTATATGTCGCATACACTAAATTGGGTTTCGTAGTTATCTAGCCATGAATCTGTCAGCATATAGGCTCATCTCGTGCTGTCCTCATATAATTGGAAATTTATAATTTTCCCACTGAATATGTACTGCTAGAAAGCCTAGTCTTTGGCCTTTCGTCTGAAAAAATTAATTTGGCCATCTTTTTACAAATATAGATGAAATAAATTGCAGTTTGTGATACTACATTTTGAACAAGAACTGCCACTGCCTGTCTGTGTTGTATTTGGGATTACAGTAGAAAAAACGATTTGAAGTTGCGTATGTTCTATCCAGTCAATGGAAAACACGCTTCATAAGGTATTGCATCAATAATAGTTCAATTTATTTACGAAGTTGTAATTTATGTTTCACTTTATTTACATTTTCTATGACCAAATACATTGCTTAAGTTGTTGGAGCTGTTCGACAGCGAAGATCCGCGCGAACGGGACCTCGTGAAGACAGTTATGCACCGGATCTATGGCAGTATAATAGCTTTGCGCTCCTATATACGCCGGCAATTTAACAACGTCTTTTTCAGGTTAGTTTTATTGAAACAGTGTATTTTGTCATCTTTCACTTATAGTTGTAGCGTCCTACTTTAACTCAGTTTGTGATCTTGATATAAACACCTGTCCCCTGATGTACATACATTTGTTAGTATAGGCTAAGCACTGTATAATATAGAAAAGATTTTTTCCTTATTGGGAACCCATCACGTACTGTCCAGAATTTGCTGCAGACAGAGCGTGATGAGCTCCCAATTAGGACGAAACTGGTCAACTAACTGAATTGTCTTTTCTACATTATACGATAATTAGTTAATAATGACAAACGTATTTAAATATCAAGATCGCAAACATTATTTTAATAATTGTTATCACCGCCCGCGCAACCAATGTTCGTCGAATGAGTTGACTAATGACCTATGTATGCCACAGTCAGTGCAAGTGCGTTTATGCCATTTTCGTTTACTGAAGATTAAAATATACATGCTTGAATATGTTATGGTTTACTAAGTAAACCTGTCGTGAGAATTGGCTACTTATCAATAGGGACCGAGGCCTCGTCCAAAAACCCATCATATCTCTTACAATTTAATGCGACACCAAAGCTATGCAATCTCCTGCATAGTTTTAACCTTTATCAATTGTAGACGAATGGGCCTTATACTACCAAATTTTGATTTGGCTGACTAACTGTTTCTACCATGTAAAATCTGCCCACGTTGTTTCTAACTCCAACCTGGCGCAAGGTGAGAGTATAGTGCTCTACTGGGCAATCGAATAAAGGGCATCGGCAAAAGTGACCGAGCCAACCTGGAGCCTTTTTTGTTTTTCTAACAAGAAGTACTATTTGGTCAATCCAAAAATACGTTTAACGAATTTTAACGTTGGTTAATCGCTTTTGGTGATATGCATTTTTCATGCTTCTCAAACAACGATGGTCGAATGCATGTAAGCTTATAAAATCATCAACTCTAACGGACCAAGTCTCATTAGCGCATAATAAAACTGCGAGTACATATGCATTGCAAACACTACTTTCGAGGCAGAGGGAAATACTCGCGTAATCTTCGTAAATGGCGAAGATTCGAGAAAGCTACTCGAGCTTTCGCGATTCTCATTCTCACCTCGTCAAAAATATTGCCTAAGTTATTGCTAGAGCTCTAAAGATATGTAAACCTGTCAACTATGCCCATATTTTCACTCTGGAGTCGCAAAATTGGAGTCAGTTATGGGCGATTCTGTAAAAGCCTATTACATACATAGGGTGCTAATTTCATACCGAAAGACGGAACAACATGAGCTAACCTGTTCAAGGTGGTCTGAGAAGAATCCCGAATGTTGAATGATAGCATGGTATTGCCTACATAGTCAAGATCGACTAATCTACCACCTGAGAGGACTTTCAAAACTTGGAAACGCGTGGAAGATTTTTGTTGATAATAAAATCTATTTTAAAATTTTAAAAATGGAGCAAGTGGACTGCCTTGACGAACAAAATTGCCGGTAGTTAAATTTTGCATTAATCAGTTTGTGTAGAGAGTGCCTGTAATGTTTAAAAATTTGTGGAGAAAACCACATTGCGATCTACAGAGTCAAATGCACCCTCTAAGTCTAGAAATACGGTTATAGTAAAATGATGATATAAATTTTACTTGTCAAGAACTAGTCATAATAGCATCGATTATAAAATTCAACAAAAAATGGGGAAAGTGAACAGCCTTGACGAACACCACTGTTGGATGTTAAGTTATGCATTTAATTCGTTGTAGACATTAGTGATCAGAAGTATTTTTGTAGAGAGCGCGTATTATATTAACAAATTTTGTGGTCACACAACTTTTCGACAAAATATGGAATAAAAAATTACGATCCACCAAGTCAAATGCACGCTTGAAGTCTAGAAAAACGGTTATTGTGGGAAGGTCATATAAACTTCCTTAACGTAAAAATATTATCAACACATCGTCCTGATCGAAATGCTGCTTGTACTATAATATGTGATTCACCCTAAGCGCTAAGATGACGTAAGCTAATAAACGCAGATAACCTAGACACGACTGGAGTGAAGCTTATTCTACGATATTTATCACGTGAATTAGACTTTCCTTTTGTGAAGGTAGGGGTAATGGTCGACTCATTCCAAGCCAGAGGAACGGTCTGCTCATTTCATATAGTATGGTAAAGGTTTGTCAACGCTCTCGAAATAATATCGCTACTATCCTTAAAGAAGCTCGGTAGCTACTCATTAGAACCTGCGGCTTTGCTACATTTTAGAGATATATATGCATCACGTATTTCTAACTCTGGGTCTTTGAGATTAACATCCCATGTTTTCGAGAAGCTGAACTGATGCGAGTGCCCATGAAAAATAATTTTTCATTTCTTAACCAATCTAGCAAGACTACTTTACCGTTTTTAGTTGGTTATTACTAAAATTTATAGTTTCGCTAACTTTTAATTTTCTCTGACCTGTTGCACGGAACAAACAGCGTCTATTACTTGATGTGAACGCTTTCATTTCTTCAGCTTTTCTGGTGTTAAATGACACGAGATCGACTTTTAGATTGGTGTCTTACATTGCGACAAGTATTATTTTGAGCCGAGCAGGATGGATTTTGGTGCCTAATTTCGAGGCTTTCCATAGACATTACGGAGAACCAATGATTAATTCTACGTGGGCCTACAATGACACACACGGAAGTACATGATTTGGGCATAATGGAGCTTAGCTCCATGCAAAGTAAATTTTAAATTACGCCATCAAAACCGATTAGCTTTTACTTCAAGTTTGCTTACAGCTATTTGGGGTTTATTCTTATTTCTTTTCGTGCAAATTGACAACTGATACGTGCATGGTCCGAGTCGACATAAGTGTTCCAAAATAGCAATCAGTCTGGATGCAGCCACGCCATCTATAACTAATTATTACATTATCTGTTTGAGTCCGATGTTGGGAGGACACCATATGGCGCAACCTCTTAGACTATATCTAAAGTTTGTACTAATTAAATATAATCTCTGTTCCGGGCAGTTATTCAACAGCCGTTCACCGTTATCGTAGCAAGTTGAGCTTAAAGTATATTTTTCACCTAAATAAAATTCTGCGTTACTTTAGCGCCCAACTTGAACATTTATGTTACCCGTAACCAAGACCAACCTAGGTTTATTGAATAGTAGTCAACTAAAGTATTTTCAATATTTGGCATTCCAATGTTAGGCTCTGTGATATGATCAACACCCACCATATTCGCATTATCTGAAAGAGTTATGTTGTTAGACCGAGAAGAGTTCAAGGCACATTTTATGTGTCTATTGGATAATTTAATAAGTTTATTTACCTGGCCAACTATGTATTTAATAATCGTATATGCATATATTAATATGACCCGCGATAAGGTCTGTGTTTCGATGATTTTGAGTCATTTTCCCAACACTTGTTTATTATTAATGTGTTATTAAATGTTCTGTATTTATGCATTTAAAGATATGTTATTTTGAAAGATTTTGGTGTTTTTATAGTAGTTGTTTAGCTAATACTCATCTGGTTTAAACTTCTTTACTGGACAGTCTTGAATTAGTTAAGGCGATAGTTTACGTCGGATAGTTACTATACTAATTAATCCGTTTAATTTACAAGCAAGATATGCGCTTTTGTCTAAAGGTACACTGCGCCCTGGAGAAGACTTCGCTTTAGGCCTTATTGACCACGCAGTGTTTATTGTGCTTCAGTTCACTTAGGCTCTTCATGTAGACTACGTGGTGCGTAATTGAGACTCTTTGGAATAGTTTCATTTATTGTTATGGCGTTCTAATAATGTGTCATTATAATCCATGTATTTTATCTTCATATTCGCCAATATTTTTAAGCAGTGTATATTTCCGTTTTGTTGATTACAGATTTATCTATGAAACAGAACAACATAATGGAATCTCAGAATTACTCGAGATACTTGGGAGGTAAGCATGCATTATTTAATTTCTATTTCTAAAATTGTTTCGATCGTTGCGGATATCGGTGTTAACTTTTTTATTCTGCAGTGACGAACGATGTTACTCCTTCAATTGGTTTCGTTTTTAGCAAAAGATAATGATACGAAATAGGTAAACAGCACAGAGCGTTAAAGATAACTTTTCTTTATAAAGTAATTTCTCCTTGATTTTATTCTTATTTATCTATATTCCTTTATCCATACTGACATCCATACATACAAGCATATATATATATATATATATATATATATATATATATATATATGTTTGTGTGTGTGACAATTATACAGGTTGCATGTATACATTCATATGTTTGTCTAGATATAAATACACCGCTGGGAAACACATTATAAAAACTGTCAGCTAAGTGCATAGTGAGGCCTGAAATTTGTCTACCCAAAGATGGAAACATTTAAAATATCATTCTTTAGATCAAGTTGGTGAGCTTGAAGTAAACATCAATCCCATTATATTTAACCAGTCGTTGAACAACTGAGGTAGTTTTTCAATGTTAAACAATAATTGATTGCGCGGATGGTGGTAACCATCCTTTAAATCAAGTTTGCGATCTTGATTTAAAGAAATGTTTTTTATGTTGTTCGTCGACTGGTTAATTACAATAGGTTTGGTGTTTACTCGCAAACTTGATTAAAGGACAAGATGGAAACATCACTTTCCTATTGTCTTTCTTATTGTAAGCTTGTGCATATATGCATATATGCCCTGAGATGCAAAAAAATTGAACATGTCATTTTATATTCATATAAGAAGTCTGAGCGTCTACCGCGTTATAACATTTCTGGTTTTGATGATATGTATTGGCAGCTCGTGCTAAAGTATGCGAATTCAATGCCACTGGCGACGATTTTCCTCAAAGTTCTTGCTAGTCAGTGCAAAGTGGTATCGCAGCCGTCTTTGTTGTAAGTTATGGGCTTACAGTTAAAGCTAGATTTACTAGTCTTAGAGCTTACTTGAATTTTATCAACGGATCGCACATTTTGAAGCTTGTCTTTTAGGTGAATTTTACTACATTTTGTCGTTTTCATTCTCACGTCCGCATTATAAAAATAATTTACTTGAATTTTAAAATTTAAGTCTTGATTTTGACTTATATGGCTACACTTTTTGATTAGGGTTTCTTAACAACAATTTTATGTTTCTTCATCTTGATTGGCTTCTCTCCGTTTATGATTTTCGTCTCATTTGGTGCATTGATCTCTTCGCTAATATTTCCTTCATTTTACAGCATAATAAATGGGTTTGCACTTCCATTGAAGGAGGAGCATAAGGTATTGCTAATGCGCACACTGTTGCCTTTGCACAAAGTTAAATCGCTTAGTGTGTACCACAATCAACTCGCCTATTGTATTGTGCAGTTTCTCGACAAAGATGCAACACTCACACAACAGGTTGGCATGATATATCTGTTCGTTTATGAATCTTTACCATCTTTTTTACAGTTTATAATTTAATCAATCTATAATGCTTATTATTGAATATTATGCTGCACCCTGTTTACTTCGACTACACGTTATTTGAAGGGATTTTATTTGCTTTACTGAATATTATTTGTTTTAAAACTCCAGATAGAACAACTACAAACTAGGAAGAAATAAATTTTGTGCTTTTCATTTGATGTACAAATAAAATATTTTGATGTAAAGCTTATCATTTTAATTCGAGACAACAATAGTAAGCATAAAACAGGCATTGAAAGTACTTGCGCGCTGATATCTATTTCAATAATAACGTTCTCATTTGTATAAAAGCACCTAAAAGCTATGTAGCATAGGGTATGCTCGCTAAACCTAGATTTCCCGGACGTGAGGTCCAGAAAAGCTGATGCCAACAAGGAATGCTTGACCAGGCTCTCGACTGAACACTTTTTGCTGTTTGACTTAATCTTTCGCCCGCTACATTGTATCACGAATAATAGTATCCGGCCAAGAGATGGCTGGCTTATTCCCACTGCGGTTCCTGCCAACCATCGCGTTGCTTCGGTGGCCTGGCGAACAGGAAATTAAATTAGTCACCTTAATCAGTACCAACCAGCGAAATTAATGTTGCATAACACGGCTCTAAGTTGTCAAAAAACAAAAAAGCGGCCGTACAGAACTAGTTCCTTCGTAAAATTGGTTCTTAATTAATTACTCCTGACGCTCAGTTGTCAATAAAAAATAAATTCGCGCGAATACACCGATTCTCAAAGTTTCATAGTTGCTGTTACCAGAGATCATAGGTTATTGAAATCCTTGAGGACAGATGGTAGGATATTTTCAAGCACGATCTTTGGGCTACATACTGAAATTGATCATTACGGCCGTTAGACGCTTCGTGAGCACAGTCAATGGCTCTCTGAAGCTTGCCTTACTTTTCTGCCCTTAGTCCAGTGTAGTCTGTTTATTCGATGTCAAAAAGCTGGCCAATTCATAAAAGCCCTTACTCATATGAATAAAGTCATAAAGAAAGCGTAAACTAGCCGGACATTGTTAAATGGGCTTTGTCATAAAACATTGCTCCCCATAAAATCCTTCGTTGTACAGAATCGAAAGTTGCCGAGTTATCTATAGAAACAACGATGGTGAGCTGCTTGTACCGGTGACGAAACTCTAGATTGCGACAGTGTGCATAAAGTTTGTCCAAACAACTCATGCCGAATCGAACCTTCCTAACATATTCTAGTAAATATCTTTTGGAAAATAATATTGGTAGCTGTTAGCACTGGATACATTTGCTTAAATATGTATGATACGTATCTGACACTTTGCTGACAGATAACCGAATATAAAAGAGCGAAACTCTGTTTGACAAAGCTCTTTAGGCAGTGGCATCTAACAAGATATATAAGGTGTAGACAAACTTGCTTAAACAGTAGGCATTGCAATTGGAACGAGGAGATGGTCTATAGGATGGATATTATTTCAAACGATGTTGTTTTAAATCTAATTGGAAATATACAGTCAATGAAATAAGTCAAGTGTTTGCCATTTTGGCGAATTTCTTTACCACATCTTTGTAAACGTTGCTTAATTGAAGTTGTTTCAGCAGTTGCCTACTGTGGATAACTCTCGTGGGTCGGTAAAATATTGATTTCTTTCCAGTTCCTGGTGCACCGTTTGTCTTTTGCCTTAATTGGTGGGTTCGCGCCGGTCCCGTTACTGTCGGATGTCCACATGTTTACTGTACACCGGAAAACAATGTAATGCCAAGTTTGGCCGAAATTTTCACGACGATTCGGAACGCCTTTTCTTTTTACATCTACAGGACGTTAACACAATAAAAATATTACTTTTTTAGTTATGATTGCTGTCCTACTACTTTAGTCGTGTCTGCTTTGGTTATAAATTGAGTACGATCATGAATAAGGAGGTCGCAACTAGCCCTTAAAGTAATGGTGTTACGACATGGAGTGTTGAAAGTCGGCAAGTAATGCAGGAGCGAGTCTTCTATTAACATTATTGAATTGTCACAATGCAAATCGTAGAAAATTTCCCATTTCAAACGTTTTAATTTGTTTAGCTCAATATTTATCGTAGCCTTGTGTAATCTAGATTTGACTGTTCATGTTTGTTCTGCATAACAGGTTGTTCTTGGTCTTCTGCGCTTTTGGCCTAAAATGCACAGTCCCAAAGAAGTCATGTTTCTCAATGAGTTGGAGGAGATCTTGGACGTAACTGATCCAGCTGAGTTTCGCAAAATAATGCATCCCCTGTTTAAACAGCTTGGCAAATGTGTTTCATCTCCGCATTTCCAGGTATGCTCGTACGTTTGTATTAGTCTTTTTCGTTAAACTTTGATTTTGATTATCTGGCGGTTATGCGCACATATAAGAGATGGCACCGCCCAATTGCTTCGTGTTTATTTTTCAAATGTGTAGTGTTCTGTCGTGTGGCGCCGGTTCCTGTTGATAATTACACTATGAGAACTTAACTTATGTGCTAGCACGATTACACGATTTGTGTATGCTTGCCTTTGACTTGCCCTTGTGTCCATTATGAACTACCATTCTGCTAGGAACTCTATTCCAACTTAATAATTACTTATAAGCTAAGGCTTCGCGACAAGAATGTGAATGTCTATACAATTAGCCAGATGAGTTAAATTGAAGTTTATTTATCGTCCCTACTTGTGTTTATTAATTCGTGAATATTATGTTACGTTTTATGGATACGTCTTAGGGCATTATTTGAAGACCTGGAGTCATCTTGACTATATTTAATATTTAGATATGGTAAGCACAGTCTCTAGTATTCTTCATCTTCTGACGAGTTTTCTATGGAATAATTTTACATTCTTGTAATTGACTTTGGTATTTTCGTTGTGTTTCGTTGCGTTTTCCTTAGCCTTGCTGGAAATAATGGAATACAACCATCGAATAAAATGAAAACCCTATTTTTGATTTATTGGCTGAATAGGTAATCGCGCCAGTCACTGAGTTTACTTCCGCTGGTTGATTTTTCTGTAGCCTGGAGGCCTAATAAATGTTCTACCAATTTAGCCACACTTCTTCGAGACATGTCCCGTTCATGACTCAATATTATGCTGCACATCTTTGAACAACAGATGATGGATTTCCTCTGTTTAGGATGCATGAGCATATCAAGTTTTGTGTGCTCAGCTCATTGTGGCCGAACGTTCGGACAGATAGTGCGGTTTGTCCGGAGTGAAGTGTTTACACGCATTTAACCTCCTATTATCACCTTTGTTTACGTTGATTAATCATCTGTCTTATAAAATTAGTTTTCTCCAGAAACGACATCTCCGTAGAAGGAGTAAAAGTGCGATGCGTATCCACTACTCGAGAAATGCTCGGACGATGTAAATTGTTTGGTTAGCTTCTACATAGACTCGATCACATTTATTTTATAAGTTTTTTTTGTAAATAGATTTTCAGGATGATATTGTACCGCGGATTTTGAATGGGTTTAATAGACTGACCAAAGCCAAATTCAAAGTCCACTTCTAACTGACAGTTATATTGCCGAAGAACATCCTTGTACTTAAATCCGAATGAAAGCTCAGCCTTTTTTTCCAACTCCAAGAAAAATGTCACTGCAACTCAAGCTGGCTACCGTCGTACTACTGTACGTCAAAAATTGTTACTTTAAAGGAATTTGTAAAGCTGATGCATGTTTCAACCGAGAATTGAATGTGTGAACTAAATTTGTGATTCCTTTAATTCTTCAGCTGCTTCCTCAGTGTTAGCCAATCACTGGCATTGTCTTTCTTAACTATTTGGTCACATGAACTGTGCCTTGTCTAGCCTTAATTGGAGACAAAACTATTGCCAAATTATTCGTCTACTCGTAGTCTATTATGATACATTTTGGTGTTTATTCTCAGTATATTGCAAATTTGCTTATATCTTTGAAATTAACTCATCACATGAAATTCATCTCACCTATGTCGCAGATGCAATTTACTGGGGGCCTCTTTTACGCTTAGCATGAAGGTAGTGGATTTAATCTACTCGTAATAAGAATTACGATAGTGTTTTGAGCAGAAAAATTGGCTTGCTTAAGGATCTATTCAAAAGAAAAATTCCCTAAAGTGCTAATATGACAAATTACTCTTCTGAGCTTAAGTTTTCTCAAAATGACAGCAGGATATCGTACTTCTCTGTACTTGTCTAAGTGAGATCATGAGACTGCAAAATACGCCTTCTACCGATATTTCCAGACTTATTAACCTATATTTTGCTGTCTTTAGAAACCAAAACATACCACTTTGTAATCATCCATTCCTTTCGCTATGCACAAAATCTAAGACATTGTATCGCTTTGAAGATGAAACTGGGGGGATGAATGATTATAATTGATTCATTTTAGACTGTTATTTTAAAAATATAGATTTACTTTTTATGGTTTGCTTTATACACAAGTGGCAGAAACCAATTATGAAAAGGAAAATTGACGAGCTGGCGTTTGATATTCTGCCTGATAGGATATTTAGGATAATCAAGTTGATGGCCGGAACTGCAATAGATGTTAACCACGGGTTAGGAGCCAGCGTGGTAGAAATATCGGTCAACGTACTCACAAATTATTAGATTAACTGATACTCAACGGCACGACTTTTGATTATATGTAGGAGGTGGGCCATTGGCTACGTTTCCTCCTTTTTAGTGTAAGAGAACACTGCAAAATACGCCCAATAGACTAACAGCAAACTTTACTGGTCCTGGTTTGTCGCTTAAGCACAAGGGTTTCTTATTCATTATGCTTTAGAAAGTCAGATTTTTACGAATTATAACTACACAAGCTCTGTATCTAGGAGTCCAGAACTGCTTCAGGAATTCCACAATGCTTGTTAGGTTCCGCGCAGGCAACCTGTTTCTGGCTGTTAAAAAAACGCACCTATTCTTAACCATTCTGGAAAGCATTAAATTATTGGATCTCTGAATTTGAACGGCTTTTTTTGTATCCTGATTTGAACACCGTACTGGGTTAAAACTTCGCTAAAATTGGAGCTGTAAGAATGTGAATCCTGGCTGAAATTAGCTGTAGTAAGGGCATCACCCGTTCCAACTATGTTCTTAGATTGAAATCACTTCAGGCAACGTCTAGTTAAAAAGTACAACGATGTAAACCATGTACCTTGGGCACTGACATGTCATTGGATTTAGATAAACCACATTCTGAAAAGCGAAAGTTGGCTGGCCTAAAGAGAGGCCGCGATAGCGTATTGTGAGTTCTCTACTTTTCATTAGTAGATTTGATCTTTGTCTTCTGATAGTTAGAATCCGATCGAAATTCAGCTTCATGCGACCTCCTCACGAGTGTGTTACTTTACATTTAAGTTCATATGTCAAATGCATCTGTACATGTATGTTTATCATCCATTAGTGAAACTTGCTCCCATAGAAATGAAGACTTCAGCCACTCACAAGCATTCTTCAACTTTTGAAATGCACGGCGTATGTACATTATTATCAACAAATAAGCAACGCTGGCATCGTATTTGTATATCGGCCAGTCCGATTTTACCATATTCTTTTTAACAGCGCAAGATAGACGTAAGAAATAATGTTGACAGATTTTGTCATAACGGAAACAGTTAAAGCGAATTGCAGTCAAATTGGAAAGAATAGGACTCGTTCGTCTAACATAACTGAATGCCCGTGTGCAGTATAGGTCATGTTTAAAAACCCTGTGAATTATGGCATTGAATAAAGGTAATGTTTAATCTTTTTAGATTTACTGTGGAGCCGTCTTAACTTACTTTTCTTAGTTGGAAAGACAAAAATGCGATTCAGTTTTGGTTATGAAGCGATACTGCGACATTCGCAAGCAAAGTGTTTTGGTAATGTCGTCTTTCCCTAAAAGTAACCTAGCCTACATTGTGTTATGTTGACCTCTATGTTGCATAGTTTCTGTTTGTTTCCTTGATAAGTATCTCTGTTTTGACAGATTACTAGTTTTATAAATCGTTATCCTTTAACAATATTGTTTTTAATTATCTTTTAAAATATGTATAATCACGCTTGTACAATTTTATTTTACTCGTTAATTGACAATGAACCTTCAATTACAGCAAACTTATTATTGGTGTCTGTGTGGTTAATGATGATAATATTGCATGTATTTAGTCAACAGGTTTCAATTAATTTTGTAAGTGTTCATTTGCTGTTCAGTAGATATTCCACCAGTTATTTTCTTTACTTCTGAAGCTTGAACAATTTCATGAGTTTTGTTTTGTGTTGTCTCATTTAGGTAGCAGAGCGCGCACTTTATCTGTGGAGTAATGATTATATTTGCACGTTGATGGCAGAGAATGTTGAAGAAATATTGCCAATAATTTTCCCGGCTTTGTACGAAACCAAACAGCATTGGAACAAGTGAGTTAGCTAGTTCTTGATTTATTTAATTCTAGGTTACTTATTGATGGTTTTAAATTAAAGTGCACCTAATACGCATCATCATCAACAACTTCAACAGGTCACAAGATAGGTCATACATAGGGTAGTTGGGGGATTTATGTTAAATTTGTTTTCCAATAGATGGTTGATGAGTACCACCCGCTCAATTAATCTGAGTTTGAGGCGCTAGCGAAGACCTTTTCCTGTGTGTGGCAAGCGCAGCTCCGTTACATGCATGCCAAGCGTTGGACCTTTGTTGTCGGTAGATATTAGAGATGTTATAATTTAAGAAAATCATCGTGACACTAACCAAAGGTAGTGACATTCTTTTTAGCACATATCGCCGTAGTTTCTACAATAATAATTTGGTTGCATAACTTATTATTCGTAAATCTGACCATTGAGGAAGCCTTATATCTCACCACCCTGTAACATTTTTACAAATAATTTTAAAGTTCATAAAGGGTTGTTTTAAGGTAAATGACCCAAAATATCTATGATGCTACCACTTAGCTTTAATTAACACAGTTTATTCACATAAATGACAAAATTCTTGGACAACCAACTAAATGAGCACATCTGTTGTTCTCTTTATAGTAATATGATATAAATTGATATCTAGATCTCCCTGATGGTAGGTTTAAAAGGAATCTAGGTCGCTAAAACATGCTTTCCGTTAGAATCACAGATTATCACGTATTATAGAATTTCTTGGTTAGCATGGGTGCGATGCAGCGCGGCTAATTGGACAATATTCCAAATGCGTAGTCATAGAAATTTCCGGCCTGATGTCCGGCGGGTTATAGCTTATCGGCCAGAAATTTGTAGCATAAACTAATGTTTCTAATGCGATATAACAATTATCCCGCGTCATGTGAAACCTCCAGTCTGTTTTAACTACGCAATAACACTTGTAGCTAAATGGGTAGTGATAGAAAAAGTGCACGCGAACCGGACGCGAAGAACAGGTTTCAGCTACTTTAGGAAACTTTGGCTACTGACATCTTTTCAGATAGTGCTCATTAGCTCTGGTTGGAAGGCTATCTAAGAGTAGGAAAACTCTAAATACCAGCCATCACCATCATCCCCTTATCACTTATGTTGCTTTTGATATATGAATCTTGGATTTTCTTCCAAACTATCATCTTAAAATTATATGGTTATTGTGAGTGATGGGTGATCCTATAGTAATATCGTACATTCGGAGGAAACAAAATTAGCATCGAAACGTTGAATTACGACTTAAGATCTGTCGATGGTGGTCTGATCTGAATCACTGTTGTCGAGTAATAATCAAACATCATTTGCATAGGTAAGGTTGACTAATCTGTCGACTTACTGGACGGACCGATACCGCGTCATGAGCGCAGGTTTAGTTCATAATAAAAAACAATTTCAAAATCGAACAAAAATGCATATAAGATATACTACACAATAATATCATTTTGCGATAATTAATTAGAAACCTGGATACGACCAGGCGTTTTAGTTTAAAGAACTCGAATATTATTTACAAATTTTATGGGCAAACCATTTCATGATAGAAATTAATAAAGTATATTACGTTTTACTGGTAAATGGCACCCTCAAGTTTGTTGTACTCAAGTAGAAACTGTTTTTCATAGCTTTCTAAAAGTCGGTCACAGTGATAATTGCGAATTATGCTTAAAGTGTATTTTCCATCAAAATGAAATTTCGTGTTATTTAACGATCAAACTTTAGTATTCTTTTCACTAATAACCAAGACTGTTTGATTTTCTCGCATTGAATAGAAAGCGACCTCATAGTATGTGCTATTTTCGCAAGGTGCATGTGCTAATACAACGAAAAGGCAACGTCTTATAATGTTTTTTAGTTGTGATTTTATGGGACGTCTTTAAGCGAACAACTAGTTTTCTGTTTATTGGGTTCCATTTAGTTAAGAGTTTTAAAGTTCGTGAACTAAAAAAATTATATTTCGTCATACTTCGGATTGCGACAATTCTGTGGTATCGGATGTTTAAATCCAATAGCGCATAGGCTAAAATGATTGACGCAGTTCTGTAATATGATATCTTCCATAGTTTTTGTTAGACAGGCAAGAGGAAAAGTAAATAAATATTGTTATTAGCTAAATTTAATTTACATTACCATTTGGACTTTAAGCGAATATTTGTTTGCAGATTCGGGGTGAATTTACATCTTTCATAATATTTTATTTTTAATCTTAATACTATTTTAAGGCGTTTTATTTTTAATTCTTTGAATCTAATAAAGCCTCTATTTTTATGGGCGTAATTATGTGTCATAACCATCACCAGTAAAAGAAAGTCGTCTTTAATCCTTGATGCTTTTCTGCCATTACGTATAATTAATTTCCAAAGCAACTGACCAAATACAATCATTGTTTATAAGGACAACGCATAGGTAGGCCTACGTAAAAAAGATGTTATATTTAATAGTCCCTGTGTTTCTTAATTGAAATTCCGTCCTGCTTTTGTTTTATCACGAGTTGTCAGGCTTTTGGATCTTTTTAATTTTACTATTTTTACGGATTTTGCGCAACTTCCCGTAAGTTCTTTTTCCTAATATGATTTGCGTTTTAACTGGAATGCTTTTGTTGTGTTCGAATTAGTGTACACTTGTGCATAATTGTGCATAATTGTGCATACTTTGATATTACGCTTTACTTAAAAATTGCAACTTGCTCAAAATTAGGCCTGTTTATTTAAATGTTTAAAAATTAGTTACAGTATATCACAGGTAACATAAGGCTCAAAATTAAACCCAGTTTAAAAGCTAATCTCGAATCCTTTTGGACCATAAAGTTTGAAGAAATAGAAGAAGCGTTCGCGTCAGATAATAATCGAGGTTTTTTCCAACTTACTCGTGCAACAGGTTCGAGAAAATTAAAAGTTCGCGTAACTGTAAATGATCGTAACAACCATCTAATAACCAATAAAATAAGTCGTCCTGAAAGATGGGCTGAACACTTTACGGATCAATTTTCTTGGACACCTGCGTCAGTTACGATTCCCAAATGAATACCTGAATCAACAGTGTGGTAGGTTTGTCTAGAAAATCATCAGAGTTAGAAATACGGGATGCAATCCTATTTCTTAAACATCGTAAGGACTCAGGCCCTGATGACTTGCTTCAGGGATTATTTAAGGATTGTGGCGATGTGATTTTGGGAGCGTTGACTAAACTTTTTCATACTGTATGGAATGGGGAGACCAAACCACTTGATTGGAATGAGTCGACCATCTTCAATAAAGGCAATCGTAATTTATGCGATAACCATTATGGTATAAGCTGGACTCCAGTCGTGTCTAGATTATTTGCTTCGATTATCCTACGCTGTCTTAGCGCTTCACGTGAATCATACATGAGAGAGGAACAGGCTGGATTCCGCTCAGGACGAGGTTGCATCGATAATATTTTTACGTCAACGGAAGTTCTTGAACAGCGACAATTATATGATCTTCCCACCTTAACCGTCTTTCTAGACTTCAAGAGTGCACTTGGCTCGGTGGATCGTAATTTTTTATTCCATATTTGTCGAAAAGTTGTTTGACAACAAAATTTGTTAATATTATACGCGCTCTCTATAAAAGTACTTCTGGTCACTTCAAGGTCTAAAACGAAATACCACATAACTTAACAACCAACAGTGGTGCTCGTCAAGGCCCTCCACTTCCCCTTTTGTTCTTTAATTTTCTAATCGATGCTATTGTATACAACGTTATTCTATACATTCGGGATGCAGGTGTTGAAGCTCTCCCGGGCGGTAAACTAGTAGATCTTGACTATTCAGACGATATCGACAATCGAGATGCTGTTCTGGCCACCTTGAATAGATTAGCATACGCTGTCCCTTCTTTCGGTATGAAATTTAAGATACTTTTACAGGATTACCCACCACTCAGTCCAACGCTATGACTTCAGAATGAAGATATGAACATAGTTGGCATTTGTACATATTTTGGGAGCTTTATTAACAATTTAAACAATATGTCTGACGAGATGAGTAAGAGAATTGTGAAAGCTAAAGTAGCTTTCTGTCAACAAGTGCTCCTCTTTAGATAAACAAATACAGGTCTATCAACTTCGGTGGCTCGATCACGTTTTGCGTATGCCCTCAATTCAATTGTTGTTCAGCAGGCGATTATGCTTAAACAATACACCTGAAATAGGCGATTTTGTGCTACTTTACAACCCACACATTGCTAATAAAATATTGCATAGTTATGCGTCAGTAAAGCATAAGTTTTTAATGCCAATGTTTTTCTGTAATGACGTTATGCCTTCGCAAATTGTTCTGCATACTTTTTATCGAAATTTATTGCTTGATATAGAGGGTAATTGAACATTTTTGTCTCACTAACATACACACATCGTGCTATACTCCCCAAACATGATCTGATTATATATATATAAGAGAACAAATGCTTATTACTCCACATATTAGAACATTTATTAATAAATCTTATTTCTACCAGTATCTACAGCCATTGTTCTGGATTCGTTGGTATATTCGTTCATCCAATCCCACTGTACATTTGTCGTAACCAATCTCCTCTTCGTTATGTTAGCCTTTGTTTTGCGCAATTTAGACCACTACTTTTGCGCAATTTAGACCACTCCTTTTGCGTAACGTCATTTGGTGTGTCATCGCTTTCATTGTAATTGCGTCCATAATTGATGTATGTGTCGCATTTTGCGAAGCGTTGGTTATTTTTAAAGGAATTTCAGTTTATATATATATATATATACCATATATATATATATATATATATATATATAGAATATAGGTATAGACTAAACATTGCATCTTTTAATGATTGCTTCCTAAAGAGCGTTATTGTTAGATTGACTAGAGAATAGGGTATGGTGGTAGCCACATCTCGCTTATCTTCCCTGTGATAAAACGACCTTTTTATCCTGAATAATGCCGACGCAATAATGATTAATTATTTTATTATCTATGACTGTGTGTGGGCTGTAAAGGAGCACTAGGTCTATATTGGAACTTTTCTCTCCTAGATAGTCTAACAACCAAAGTGGGCTAGCTTTATCTGGTCGGGTACCTGCAGTCAAAGTTTTCTTCAGCAAGCAATACTTGCCTTTCACGTCTGACTCACATGCTCTTATTTCGTCACTATGCATTTAACACGAAGTATTACTACGTAGTAAAATAGATTTTGATGCTTCGCATGCACCAGGATAATGGTTGTATCCCATTATTCCCGGCAATTTTCACGCTACCATTACCGGTCTAACCAAATAATTTGTGCTGGTCGTTAGGTTAGAATTTTCTATGGCTGCTGGCCAAATATATATGTATAGATATATGCCATTATTTTGACACCTTTTTCCTGTATAAGCAGGTTTATTGATGGTATATACCAGCCAGAATGTTTGCGTCCCCATTGTAGAAACTTTATATTACCTACATTGCTTCTCGCATTTAAACAATATTGTCTATTTTTTGTCACGTGTTCACCCAAAATTCTTGAAATCCTGCTCGAATGTTCTCGGATAGACCAAAACGTTTTTTGTGCATCTCGGGGTAGTACATAGTAAGGCTATTATAAAATATTTTCAATATGTTTCTGAAAATGCTGTCAAGTCAGTATCGCACACCGTATTATGGGATTATCATCATATTACTTTTGATTTTATTGATTTTTGAATTATGTTTCGGCCTATAGTATTCCTTGATGAAACCCTGACGCTGCCATGTAGTGCTACTCTGGTAGCGTATTATTATGTTATTTTAGAATGTTTTTATTTACCCTTTTTTAAATGTAGAACGATTCACGGTCTCATCTACAACGCACTGAAACTGTTTATGGACATGAATCAACAATTATTTGATACGACAATGCAGAAATATCTAGAGCGAGTCAATAGGTTAGTGGCTATTATGTTACGTATGCTTGCCTTTTATTCTACTTCTCGTTTACCGCAGAGGTATTCATGAAGTTTAATGCGGCACTGTTGGTTTTTTCTAATCAAAATGATAACTACCCGATTCCATAGACACCCACCCCATGTTGACAGCCGGGTCCCAGCTATTTATGTCGACAGCGCAATAATATATATTGTCTGTACTAATGAGTATATGACAGTCTCTCTTTGAAATACATTGTGATACTGTAGTAAATTCCATCAATTTTCGCCATCATTCACTTTTCTAACTTGCTTTACCTCGAAGGAAAATATGGCAGAATGCTACGGGGAATGGAAAGTCATGACTACTAGAGTATAATTCTGCCTTTTTATGTATTTAGACGATATTGTGGTAAGGTCTTTAATGTTCAATTCTATAAGAAATCTTACATAACATCTGAAATGCATAGATGGTTCATTGTGCATTAGAAGGCAGGATGGCTTTTGTTATCGATCTCCACTTGCATGAGTGTCATAGATATATGTTTGAATAATTTGGATTCAATGCCAAACCTCCGTAGTAAAAGGTTCACTAAGTCTGCTAGAATTGTATTTCATAATTGTTCTCCACCTTTTTTCTGCTACAATGTAAAAACAAATTTTGTTTCGCTATAGAATTTTGCACAATTACCCGTAACATATTTTTCATTTTCACTACTATGATTTTGTTGCATTCAAATGATTTTACGCTTCGGTTTATAGTTGTGCATAAAATGGCGCAATGTTCTACTTTAACAATCATTTGCTCAAAAATAGATATGCCTTTTTAAATGCTTGAAAATCTTACATTTTAGAGAAAAAGAGGAAGCACGTGAACGGGAGGAGACATGGCGTCAAATTGACGCACTTGCTCGTCAGAATCCGCTTTTCCATCAAGTTATGCTCAGTAAAGCTCGAGCGAATATGGAAAACGTAACTGCACCGGCTGCTATTGCTGAACCCAATACTATTGAAGATGAGGATGCACAAATGACGCCTCTCGAGGTAGACCAGAGGGATTTAGAAGACGTTGGCATGGAAAACCGCCTAGAGGCGATGTATGATGAGACTCCTCCAGTTCGATGCAACCAAAAGTCGCAACAGTTTGGCATTGACCCTATAGAATCGGGCGATGCCGAAATGACTCCCATTGTGAAGGTGAGCTACACTAATACCGTTTACAGTTATGATGTGTGGGAAATTTTACAGTACCTGTTATTATATAAATTGTATTGTGCACGAACTATATATATATATATATATATATATATATATATATATATACATATATATATCTATCTCTCTCTATATGTGTGTGTGTGTGTGTGTGTATGTGAAAGTATAGTACCTTTTCATAATCATCATCAACATCAATACCTTATGCTTTGTTGTCATATACCTATGCGTAGTAGAAAAAATGAAGACAAATACGTAAAAATACTGCTAATTATAATTTTAATTTAATGAGTAAAAAAGTGATGAATGAAAGAAAGGATCAATTTTAAGTTAAAATACTTTTTTGAGTGTCTACATAAATGCGGCAACCTAGACATTTACATACTTACATCCATGATATGGCAGTGAAACATTAGTCACTTTTGACTTTTGTTTGGCTGGACATGATGATGTTGATGATGATTATGTCCATGGCATTTTCAAGAAAATATCTGTCGTCGGAAATATTTATTCCTTGTGGCTTTAATGTATTGCCTCATTAAACATGACTAAACTTAGCAGTCCACTTATACCAACTAAGAAACAATGTGACGAGATTGTCACTTAGCTCGATTCGATGCTGTATCGCGCGGGGTGTCCAATCATATGCATATGGACTCCATCCTGATAGACGAACGAGTCCTATACTACCCAATTTAACTGTAGTTAACGTTAACTGTTTCTACCATGTCAAAATTTGATCGCCTCGTTTCTTACGCCTATCTCGGCGCTGGTTGAGTGTATAATACTTTATTGTGCAGTCAAATTGAAGGCTATACACGACGTGACATTGTCAGAGCATTTGATGGAGTTTTAATTGTTTGTTTAATGAGGAGCACTTGTTGGCTGATTTCAGCAATACTTATTCGTTATTGGTTACCTATTTGGGCTATTCTCTTATAACAACGGTGGTCGAATGCCTATAAGCATATACATCAAAACTGCAGGCGCATGTGCGTTGTACTCACGACCTTTATGGAAAGCGAAATAATCGTGTATTCCATAAATGGTGAAGGCTGAAGGAAATTAATCATGCTTTCGTGATGTTCACATTCACTTCGTCACTCCTATTTCCTGAGTTATAGTTACATCTAACAAGATATACCAGCCTGTCAACTACCCCTAAATCCTCATCTTGAACCTACAGCATTGAAGTGAAGGATTGGTGATCTTGTCGATGTATCTTACAGTTAGAGGATGCGAATTTCATACTGAGGGTCATAGCGATAGTTAATCTATTTAAAGTGGCCTGGGCAGAATCTCGTTTGTCGACTTATAGTATAATATGGTCTGCATAGTAGAGTTCGACTAATTTACTGCCGAGGTGAACTTCGATTTCTGCTTCATGAACGTAAAGAGAGTAGTTCATGGCGGTCCACTGTGTCAAATGCAGCTTAAAGTCTATAAAGGTGGCTATTGTGAGGTGGTATTATGCATTTCGCTTCCCAAGTACTTCTCTTGACGTAAAAGTACTATATTTATAATCTCGTCCGTGTTCTTATCTTGCATATGGTTCACGCGAAGCATGGAGGCGACGAAGGATAATCGACATCAATTATCTAGATACGACTGGAATTAAGCTAATATATCACATTATGCTTTAAACGAAACCTGTGGGGCGACATTGGAATAGATTAATTACCTGGCCCTTGTACGAAATAAGGTGTTTGCATCCAGTCTTCAATTTACTTCGAATAATTCGGCTTCCAGTGTATGAAGTTATATTCAACGGAAAGCACATGCTACAAAAAAATTTGACAATAATTGCCAAATTGTTTGCCAGGTAATTAAATCACACAAGTTGTGGCTGAGTACTGATTCGATCTCCGTAGGCTTCAATATCGTTCATACTATACAATGGAAATGATGTACGATGTTGAAGCCTTTGAAGTTCGAATCAAGACCTAGCCATTAAGACGAAATCAATGCATACTTTGAAATGGGGATCAATCGGATCTTTGTGAAACTTATGGTGCAAAGCGACAACCCACGATCTTAAACCGTGGTATCCATCCCGGTGATGCCCGCACTTCACAATCCTTAAAAATATTCCTTTTGTGATTTTATGGCGTATTAAGGCAAATAAATGGTGTTTTGGATACTTAGCAATTTCTCAATTATTCAGTGATTGCGTAATAATTTTTTTTTAAATTTCCGTAATTTGAATAATAATGATTCTTGGAATAATTCTTTGGCTTAATCTAAACTTTGATTTGTATTGTTTCTATTATGTAATCTGTTATCGGGGTTGGCTTGGTTGATAGTGACACTGTCTGCATAACGTAGACTCGATTTCTGCCAAGAATAACCATGAATATAATTGAGGAGTTACTGAATATTGGGAATGTGATGGTTAAATTGTATAATCTATATTTTATTTTGCTATGATATGTGCCGCCATATATTTCAATACAATTTTTAACAGAAGATTAACATCAAGCTAAAAAATTCGCAAGTAATATCGGAATCTAAATAAAATGATTGCACACCGACAATAGCGATTCTGTTTAGCCTTTTTCGATAGAGATTAACGGTTAATCTGGCATCTAGGACGAATTTCAGATTTTAAAATTTTCGCTCAAATATGTGCCTCTCTGTTTCTTATTTTGTGTGCATGCATGTTTTCTTGACTGTATTTAGTCGTTAGGACGGAACGCGATTTCACCTACCATTTCTTAGCGAATATCTACAGTGATATGCGCAAAATGCGAGTGAGTTTGCCAGATTAAAATAGAGTATATTGCATGTGAAATTTTCACATTCTGCAGAGCACCTGCCTGATTCATTTCTTATACTGATTAATATAATCCCCCCGTCCCGCCTACAAAAATGATTGCTTTGTTAATTTATTCAGCTAACCAACACGCATCGGCAGGTTATTTTCGGACACATTCGTTTTTGCACTTTTTTCATTATTGTTGCACATTTCTTTCACACCGCTCCATTATAACAACTGACATTCTGTTGAATTTTTTCCTTATGTATATATGGCACTTAATTCATTCATTTTTTGGGTTATATTACAGATAGACATTTTAAAATCGAATTTGCGAGCTTCATATAGGTATCAGTCGCACAACAACAAAGCTACTGTCATTCAAACGTACTGACTGGTTTTGACTTTCCATGATCTAAATCAGAGCACGACGGAACCCTGCCTAACGAGGAAAAATGTCAGTGATTATATAAAAAGTATGATTTATCAGTTATGCGGTTCTTCCTGTTAATAGCATTGCATAAATTTTTACTTGACTAGAAGTTGCGTCTTCAACGTTTCTATGCATATTTCGCAACATGTATGCAAGTTGTATAATTAAAAATTTATTTATTCTGCGGGTCGTAATAATAATTAGTGGATTGATGTTTGCAAGTTCGACATCAGTTCAATTGTATCTTACCAGTCACAATATAACAACCTAGACGTCAATACAACTATGGATAGCACAAAATGTGAATGCACATTGTGCCACCTCGCTCACATTGTTCTATTTATAATGATAGCTTTGGATCAGTTATTGGTTGAAATTTTAAAATGTAGATGTAGCTTGGAAAACTTCATTAGGAGCAGGCAAAATTCCTTTCGTTCGTGGTTCTGTTGACGTGTGTTGAAGCCAGCATGGATACGTCCGCAATAAGTGGCCGAAATATTCAAGACCTAAAGGAAAAATGAACTTCAGATAAAAAATTATGATAGGAAATATCTGAAGAATGTCTATTTTACATTCTGAATTTTTATAGTATATTTAATCGTTAAGCGGTACTTCTGTCGTGCAATGTCTTTTAGTTAATAAATTTATAGGCTTGATTAGTTGAAAGCGAAGTGGTGATTAAATTTGCATGGGTGTTGATTTTGTAAAACGAGCTTTTCTTATAATCTATAGTAAAATTTCCGCGAGCACAGGATATTTTGATATTTTTTCTCCTTAAACGTCTACAAAAGGAGATATTTTAGAAAAGCTGACGAAGAGCATATGTTAATTAGGGAAACATGCAATCATTTACGTACATCGCATCTACTTAAAGCTCAGCCGCAGTACTTTATATGCTTGGTTGATTAGGGCTGCAATCTGTAAAGCGCTACGGAATGAAAACTTGCAACGATATAGATGCTGGAACAACAAGCATGTACGAGTATTAAGGCTTTCTTGGAGATTATGCACATTACTGAATGCAGGTTTCCCTGTTACACAGCCTTCTCGTTTCAATTTTATATTTTCGTATATATATATATATATATATATATATATATATATATATATATATATAACATATATATATATATATATATATGAATTACGTATGAAGAATTGAAGATTAAATATCTCTAGTATCTACAGCATTGTGACGTTGCTTAATGCGTCTCCTACCTGTTGTAACTATTTATCTTTTTGAAGCAAAGAATTAGCAAGTTCGTCTTTGTGTTTTAGGTTTAGCATTCCTTGTAACCTGTTAGTTCCAACAAAACCAGAATGGTGTTTTACAATCGGCTTGTATGGAAGATTTATTCTTATGTACACATGCGAACCGTGCTTACTGATGGCTCATCATTAGGAACCGACAATACAATGCAGATACACTATAAGCACAGACGCTTGTGCACGTAAGATGACAATGTTTTCTCGATCACGTTGGCATAGACATTTATTCCTATTTGAACTTACTTTCTTATTCCTTAAAGAAAAGTGAAGCCATTTCAACTTTCTGAGATATAATTTCTTTTTGGAAGCATATTATGAGGCTTTAAACTATATCAGCTTGACGATACCTGAAGCTTTTTATGCATGTATAGATTTTTCCAGGTTTCAGCTTATAGCTTTTTGTTGTTCTTCCTATGGCTAATTCACTTTTGGGTTGATATTTCTAGCATTTATTTAATAGTTTAGTGAAACATTGCTACTTATAATAAGCCAATCACTGATTGTGCGGGTAGACGTAAAAATTCTATAAATCAATTTTGCAAGCTTGAAGTAAACACCAATCCGATTGTATTTAACCAGTCGTCGAACAACATAACAAAACTACCGCCAGCCGCAACACACTGACGTGTTTCGACC
>JAQBSW010004909.1:0-63283 GCA_029291075.1 Eudiplozoon nipponicum | reverse complement strand
TTAAATTTGTACGTCCAAAAAGTTCATTACATTAGCCGATGGTAATTTATCTTCTTTCTAATACTGGTTACACTTAATATGGCATAAAAATTCAATTAAATTTGAAGAAAAAAACGCAAATAATAGAAAAACCAGTTAGCGTTACTATAAGGGAGGCAATTTAAATTGTAAATTTATTAGTTTGAATATTAACAAACGCATTCTAATTATTTTATCCCGCAAAGCATTTCTTCATGAGAATATTCCTTTTGATTAAGCAGACAAAGATATATTACTGTGATGATATTTGAACTAAGCTGTAGCTATATGGGCAATACCTATTACATAAATGATATTAAACGCTTAAACATTTTCTATGTTATTCGACGACTGGTTAAATACAATGGGGTCAAAACAATAGAAAGATTGGTAGGCATTTTAAAACGTGATGGCATTTTTTCTCGTAGGATCACTCTTAATCGCGTCATAAAAAATCAATCCTACGCAAATATTTAAAGAAGCTAATTATATGGTACAAATCTTTCCTTCGTAGAAAAAATTGTTATTCCTGGTTAGTAAAGTTTCGACTAAATTGTAATACTATAATTAAAAGTTAATTTTCTGCATGATATTTTAATTCTTTTTAGTAACATTTTAAGTTTCCTTTATTGTCAAGAATTTTGGTCATTTGATTAATTAAATTCTTTCCATTCAAATGGATAATACCTCAGCCTTCATCTGAATTCAAATGATGAATTTCATGTTGTCTCGTAGTTCTTTAATGCATTCTTTGTGCTCTTTTGTTATGAAATTCAATTGTGTGTGTGTCGCACTTTAAAATGTGCGTAAGTAATATGAATACCAGAGTTTGTAGGAAATGAAATACCATACCGAAATTTAAGTTATGATCCAAGAAATACTCTTAATTCATAGTTCCGTTGTCTAGGTATAATAATCTGTGCTATGTAACAAAAAATGTATAATTTATATTTTTCTTGTTCTTATCTTTGCTTCTGTACAATCTTCTATACAAATGTGTAAATCTGCAGTAGTGAAGCTAACTTCATATAAAATCTTCGACAATACGACTTCAAAGCAAACTCACTATATATTATATATATATATCTAGCTATATATATATATATATAGCAAGTCTGTAAATCAACGTAACAACACTTTGGTTGCCAAGTCCATACATGGTACCAACAAATTAGATTTTAAGATATGCTAAATTTAACTAAATTGAGTATTAAAACTACTTTTGAATACCAGTTACTCCAGGAAATTCGTACACTTTGGCCTTTATCACTTTTTGCATAGATAAGTATGCTACCGTCAATTTTCCTAGAACGCTAAATTTATTTCCATTTTGCCGGTGGGAAGTTGATTATTTCATCATTCTTGAAATTAATTTTCTCATCAACATGTAGATCATTAGCCTCTTCGCGAAATAATAGGCGTTTCTGCCGGAGTTTTTCTATTGTCTTCTCCATTGAGAATAGATAAGACATTATTATACAAGCGTATGAGTCGGTATTGCTTAAACTTAAAATAATAATAGAAATCATCCGTTTATATAGCACATGCGATTAATCCTTTTAGATAATTTCTCAATAAACTGTTCATATTCAGAGCAGATATACTATACTGTTAACTACGACTGTGTATTGTCTATCCTAATTGTTCTCCTACGCTATTAGTTCTGGCCACGTATGTTTTAACAAAATTATCCTCTTACACAATTTATTATAGCTATTCATCATCTAACGTAATTAACATACAACGGGGCGCAATACATCTGCAATGCCATACGCTTCCCGAAGGCTGTATTCTGATTGAACTACGCTACTCAAATCGCAGTGTTGTAATTTGATGCATTTGATGCTGGTACGCAATGCTTTTTGCTCCATATATTACAAATTCAACTAAAAGAAAAGGATGATAATGATTGCATCGAGCAATCGGTTTTGTTTAGTTGTACTACCCCACCTATAATTGATCTTGGTATTTATTTATTAAGTGAATATTTAATTAATAAATAAATGCACACAATAGATGTTTCCTGTGCTGGTTAAACAAGATCAATTGCGCTCTGTACAACAAATTATATATTAATTAATTTATAAATATTTATTAATTTCTATAAGTATTTCTCACTTTTAATAAATGCTCTTTTTATGAAGCAACTAGGTTTATGTATTGTGCTTCTAATTTTATTTGTCATTCTTCTGGTATTCCGTATTTCACCTCTTGTCAAACCCTTTTTTTATAATTAAATAATAATTGATTGCGCGGGTGGTGGTGACAATTCTTTAAATCAAGTTTGCGAGCTTCAAGTAAACACCAATACCATTGAATTTAACCAGTCGTCGAACAACTCAAAAAAACTTTATTATAGTTGCAGATAAATATAGCTGTGCAACACCATACTCCTTTGATGAGGAATCTCATACTCTACATTATTTATCTAATGTGAAATCCCGTTCACTTCCGGGTAGTTGAACGAAAGTAGTATTTCGCACCGTGCACCCTCTGCTCACCACAACCAATGTTCGTTTAATTATATAAATGTTCAATTTAACACCGGTTCCCCCAAATAGCGTCGAGTATGTTTTAAAATGACAGATTGGAGCGGTTAGTTAATTTTGGCGTGTAGCAGGCTAGCTCAGTGGTTAGAGCACCAGATACTGAAGAAGATAAGCACAGGTTTGAGCCCTGTCCGCGGCAAATTCTGGCCAGTACGTGATGAGTTCCCAATAATGACAAAACCCGTCTACTGGATGAATAGTCTTTACTACATTGTAACATTTTTAGTTTATATGGACAAATAGATGTATACAATGCGACTTGTGTTTTTCATAAATGTCGCACCTTTATTTAAGTAATTGTTGTCACTGCCCATAAAATCAATGTTCGTTTAATTATGGTTTATAGAAATTGATCACGCCAAGGGATCACCACAGTTGATTTCCTGTTCAAGGTCTGAGGTACTATTGCTAGATTCCCACATCAGGTTCAACTTGACGCCTCTCTCTGCGTAAGCAATATGGTCAAGAAACCTTACATGCACTCTGATTTGTATATTGGCAGGATTAAAATGCAGAAAACCGTAGCAATGCCTTGTATGCATTTAAATGCATACACGCTTCTAATTTAGCTCTGCTGGCTGCAAAGTGTATGAAATCTTCTACGTACGCTTAAGTGCCCGACAGGTCCGCCAAAGATTCATCCATCACACTGGGAAAGACTTTTTGAGCGTTTTTAGACCGAAATTTACCCAGGATTTGGTAATCTTCTAGCGGTACCTGCAAAATCAACTTACACCCATCTTTCAGGAGCGTGTTAATTTGCAGAAATCCTTGTTGGAGATCAAACAAAGAAAACCACTTGCCCTGAGCAATACACAAGAATGTATCCTTTTACACGTGTATAACATATGGGTCAGATGTCGTGTTTGCATTTAACCAACGGAAATCACAGTTGGCCTTAACGATTTATTTTTCTTCGTCACGTAGACTATGGATATCAAAGAAGCAGACGTCAAAGGTTCAAGCACTCCCGCCCTTATTATTTTCTTTGTCAATTTTGGAAGCTTCTTTGGCGGGGGTCCGCAGAATCGCGCTGAATGTTACCTGTCTTTAGCTCCGGTTAAAAATAGAATATTTAAACTGTCGATTTCGGAATTTGCGTAGAAGTTTGCAATTTGAGTAATGTCGTATATGCCTCGCGAGTTTCCACCAACCAATCGTGTGTCGTCATATTGCGACGTCCAACACCTGGAATGAAGCATCTTTATCGCCTTTGGTTTGCGAACGTGGATAGTTTATGCATTGCAATCAATTTTGCCTACATATGCGTTTACAAAATACAGTACTTAGAGGTGGAATGTTGTACCGGTCAATTTTTATTGTCATGGATTTTGATACACATGTATTTTAATTACAGTATTGCCCAATCCAAACGTATTGAGTCGCTTTCACGATACACGATATAATAAAGAGGGCAATGCAAACAACGTTGACACAGACCGTAAACGTTATACGGTCGACCTATTTGCTCTCTTATCCAATCTCATTTAGATTGACTGTAGGACTTCCTTTCTACAAGAGTCACAAAAAAACTCACATAGTTTCGTTGTCCCACGCAGTTGATTTATACTCCTTGTTCTATTGATAATCAACTTTGGTTCGTTCAATATTTGAGGAAAATATTTATATTGAAAATCTTCGAACATTAAGGGTTTTGCCATGCAAACTTGTACGCGCGGAGACATCACTGTCCTATCAGCCCGGTTATGTATTAGTAACTGTACTTGATGTTGAATTACATTTCTGCGCAACCGGCGAAATGGTGATGGGGTCGATCTGGAACTCTCTACGGCCCGTGTAATGAAAGTAACAGAGGATTATAAAATTGTCCTCACCCGAGTGTGACCAGTCCGTTTTCAACTCACTTGGGACCAGAAAATTAGCCGCTGCACTAATTCTTAGACATAGTTAAAAACGACTTAGTGACTGATGAAGTCGATATTGACGGCTTTAACAAATGATATTTCCATGTTCTTTGCATTTTGGGTGTCAAGCACGTCATCTCAACGTCGCTTCATGTACAGAATAGTGAAGAAGTGATGTTGTTAAGTCATTTCTCAGTGGGTAAACCGGGCAAGATTTTGGCTAATCTGGAAATTAATATGTGCTGTAATTACTCATCATATATATATATAAATACATATATATGTATATATATATATATATATATATATATATATATATATGAATATAGTTTTAATAGCAAGATTTTTATTATTTATTATATGTTGCCAGTATTAACTTAACATTACACAAAATGGCGATGGTAATTGGTTTAATAGACCGGTTTCTTCATTATTGGGAAGTCATCAAGTACTCTCCAGGACTTCCCGCAACTGGGTCTCAAATCGGGGCAAATTTTCTTCGAAGTCTAGGATTCTTTTCACTGCATAACCTCTACATCACACTCTACTCAATTTTCAGATATATACCCATTTATATTTTTGATTAGTATTTTCTTGATTTGGAACACAAATGTCATCTCATTTGAACAAAATTTCTCATTAGCCACCTACGATCTGCTATTATAGAACAGATAGCATGCCTCTTAATGCTATTTTAAATATACTAAATTCAGTTTTTTGTTAGCCTTTAATTCAGATGGAGCTTATATATCATCTCTTAAGACTTGAGATATTAATTAGCCCTCTATTCTCCCCAGAATTAACATAATTAAACAGACACCTGTGACACCCGGGTAAGCCACACCGAGTTAAAGTTTTAATTTCAGGATTTTAATTAATTAAATAGCGATGCGGCTACTGTCCTACACTCTGAAGTCAGTGAACTACGCATCAAGCCCTTGTGGTGCGAAATTTTGGCGAGTAATTAACGAGTTTCAAAAAAGCAAAATTCTGCATTTAAAAACTCAAATAAATGTAAATCATCCAGGTCATATAGTGTCTTTTCAATAAATAAAAGACTAAGAAGGCTAGTTAGAAATGCAGGTCTTAAAAAACTACCAAATTGGCTCCATCAGAAGAAAAAGCTAATAAAATACTTAAGATTATATAAATCTGCAAATTGCGTGTGGCGTTCGGCAGAGGGGCGCAGTGGATAGAGTTCTAGGCTCAGTAGCATATTTTCCTCAATTTGAACTGCGGTTACGGCAAATTCTGGAATATACTTGACGAGTCCCAATAGGGATAAAACTGATCTATTTAACGAATTGATTTTGCTAATTTGTACAATATTTAGTTTTATCTGACAACATATTTTCAATTTATTTAAATAAATGTGACTTTCCCAGTTGGCATGAGGTTTTTTCTCTAATTAGAGATCTGTGATGGCTAGTTCGAAGTTTAATTCTAATGCTATGCCGCAGATGTTGCATTTAAACGAAAAGCTAACTAAAAAACTTAATTTATTATAAAACTGAAAATTTTGTAAAGCGTGCTTCGAGGGTGACGAAATGAATAACGTACTAGGCTCAGAAACGAACGCGCTCTGGAAATTACATGATGAGTTAAGCCTATATATATATATATATATATTTATTTATTTATATATATATATAATCAAGTTTGGTCAATATACATTTATCCGGCATATATTTAAATATCTGTGTGTATACTCTGCCATATAGAAATTGATAGCACCCATGTTCTTGAGTTATGACATTTTACAGAATAGAACATGAGTACCTTATTTTGTTTTTTTCATGTTTAGAAACTAATTTAGTGGAATTCCATTTGATAGAGAGAAATATTACATCAAATATAAATCTTTTGAAAACAGTGACAAAAATCTACATGTGCTAAATGCTTCTTCAAAAATCTCCGAAAAATTTAAGGAAATTACCATAGAGGCAGCAAATACGCCTCGAATTCTTTCCTCATAAGCTACAATTCCTGCAGCCAAATATTGGAAAGTAGAACTAAATGTAAAAATTTTGGGTTTTCCCGTTACGATATTAAAACGTCTATTATGTTTGGCCCTAAAATATTAGGTAAATTATGCAGCAATTTTTTGGTCAGAAGCCATATAATTTACTGGCACAATCAAGAGTACGAACACAAATTTTAGGAATCTTACCGTTATAAAAGAGATGCCATCATTTCTCCGTGTCAAATGTTTCAATTTGTATAAACCGAGCCGGGATTCATGCGCTCCAAATAACAGATAGTAATGACAATTTAAGGTGCAAATTTCTTAGAACAGGATCGCGAAGCTCTTCTCTGCATATAAAATTTTTTGAACGGTGGTCATTGCTGGTCCTTAGTTGGAAAAAATTTTGGCCTAAGCTGTTGATTGATATGGTCTTAGGTTCTCCGAACGCTCTTTGAATCTATGGACATAAGAGATTCATGCAAGGCACAAAAGATTCTAAACTCTACTCCAAAAAATATAATGAAGCTCTTCTCTGTCACAAATAAAATGATGTGATATTATAAATGGTACTTTAAACATAGTTTTATCATAATGAAAAACGACAAATTAGCTTCAGTCAGACTAACTTAAAATGTGTAACTGCGCAATTTATATTTTTTTTGGTCAACTATGGACAAAAATTTATATAAACGACTCGTTTTGATAAGCTTAGTCATATTCGAATTTTATAAGCATACGTTTTCTTCAGTGTATTTCACTAAAGGATAAGCAAAATGTATACGCGTTAATCTGGAGTTAATTTAATAATTTCCATGAGAACGTTTTAAGGCTTTTTACAATTTTCTGATCAGTCGATATTTTTGTATTCTATTAAGCTAAAAGGGCGAAATTTTTTCCACATTCGTTGACGTATATTTGTTGCTAGTATCCATTCAACGCAGTACCTCTTGTTAAGTAACAAGATTTCCAAAGGGGTGTGAAATTATTTTTTTCTATTTTAACGAAATGTATACCGTGCATGTTGTAAGTGTTCAAAGTTGAATTATGATTCATGAGACGCATATTTCATTGTGGGTAGTCTGGGCTGTTTCGATAGTTGAGTTATTTCCATCGCTTAATTATTTATTACTTTAAATCAAGTTTGCGAGCTTGAAGTAAACACCAATCCCATTCTATTTAACCCGTCTTTCAACAACATAACAAAACTACCGCCAGCCGCAACGCACTGACGCGTTTCTACCTTCTTTGATCATCATCTAAGCACGACGGCAAACTGACTAGCGAGAATCTAACCGCATTGCATATATATGGAAAGCAAAATTAGATATGCGGCTCTCACCTCTAGTAGTCTCGCATACGTTGTACCTGACTGGAAATATCGGCTGTACAATTTCTATGCAGTCACGAACAATAGCTGTTTTTGCTTTCGACACACACAAAAAAATAATAATTATATATATATATATATATATATATATATATATATATAGACACCCAAAATTAAACAATAATTGATTGCGCAGGTGGTGGTAACAATTGTTTAAATAAAGTTTGCTAGCTTGAGGTAAACACCAATCCCATTTTATTTAACCAGTCGTCGAACAACATAACAAAACTACCGCCAGCCGCAACTCACTGACGCGTTTCGACCTTCCTTGATCATCATCAGAGTACGACGACAAACTAACTACCGAGGATCAAACTGCAATGAATATATATGGAAATCAAAGTTAGATATGCGGCTCTCACCTCTAGCAGTCTTGCATACATTGAACTTGACTGGAAATGTTGGCTGCACAATTTGTAGTTGAATCATAAGAAAGTGAAAATTGTCACATTCATCAATGATAAAATGTAAAATATATTCCACGAACTGGTATTGTTCGCATAAACCATTAAATTGATAACGTAAGTTTATCCTCATCATCACAAACAACAATACAGCAGCCGTTGGTAACTGAGGCTTTACAGCCATATAAATACGAGAAAAGTAATAAGACACAATAAAAATACAAAATAAATTAATAATGGCAAAAATAATAATGTAAACAAAACATTTAGTGAAGGAGTGTGATTTATGAAATCGTTGATCTAGTCCAGATAGAGATACATACCTAGGTAAAACACAAAGGTGAGGCAACTTCTAAAAGCACTATTATGGTCAAGCCAGTTTTGTAGCCATGACACCGATAATACAGATTCTCTGCGTTTTTCACGATATATTGAGTAAAAATCACGGTCGACTCTTGCTTATGTATTTGCACAACTGAAAAAGTAATGTTAAGTTTTTGAGCTGACTAGAATTTGGCAACAGGATCGCTACTGAGCTCGATTCGATGCCATAGTGCCCAGGCTTTCGATCAGAGGACTATTGAACGCCGGTGAACCTCTTCCTAGTAAATCAGCGTGTCCCATGCTATCAAAGGTACTTTGGTTAACTATACATGTTACCATAATATCAACATTTATCTACCTTGTTTCTTTCAGTACAATCTTGCGTACGCTGAGAGAATCAAATTGAAGGCGTACGTAATACTTGACCTAGCCAGCGCAGTTGATGGAGCCATATTTGTTTATCTAACGCGGAGCACTTGCTGTTCGATCCAAAAATATATCTACGGATGTCAGCAATGATTGTTCTTTGTAGGTAACCAATAAGTACTATGTTTCTCAAACAATAGTGATTTAATGCATGTAAGCGTAAAAGATCTTCGACTACAATAGACAAAGTTTCACTAAAACAAAATTAAACTGCACATACAGATGAGTTGTACACACGAACTTCAATTTAGAATGAGACACTTTTGTTTCTTTCGAAATCGCGAAGGTTGGAATAAGTTATTCTAGCTTTCGTGTTTTTCATATGCACCATTTCGCGTATATTTCCTGTGTTATTGATACAGCTATCAAAATAAGTAAACCAGTCATTTACGCCCAGATTTTCACCTTGCAGCCGTAAAACTGGAGCGTGTTGTGGACGATCATGTTGAAACATCTTAAATTTAGTGGGCGCGAATTTGATAACGAAAGACGGAACGACTGCTAATCTATTCAAAATGGCACTGGCAGAATCTTGGTCGTTGAATAGAAATGCAGGATTATTTTTATGGTCAGGTGTAACTAATTTGCCAATGAAGAGATCATGGTCTCCTTCATCCTGGATGTATAAAATAGTACATAGCGTAATCTATTACCATATTTGAATGTGAAAATTGAACATACTTTAGGGGCATTACTACCGTAATACTATTTTGTGATGTTTCATTGTGGGCCCAAAGGCGAACAGATGTTTTTGTGGATAGTATGTATAATATTTGCAAATTTAGCTGGCATATCACTTTACTGCATAATAATAATTGGACAATTGCGATCAGCCGAGTTAAATTCACACTTGAAGACTAAAAAGTTGGCTGTTGCAAGACAGCGTTATAATTGTCGCTGTTCAAGTACTTGCCTTGATGTAGGAATATAATATATACAATCTCGTGCTGACAGAAATCCGGCTTATTCTTGTACAGAGTGTGATTCACGAAAAGTATTGAAACGGCGTAACGCAATCCAAGTAATTAACCTAGATGCGGCTGCATTCAAGCTTATACCACGATGGTAATCGCAAGAATTACACTTGCCGCTTAAAGGTAGGAATTATGTCTGACTCGCTCCCAGCAACCAGCACGGTGTCAATCAATATTCAACGCCTCAAAATTATGTTGCTAATATCCTGAACTATGCTCGGAAGCAAATCGTGATGATGGTCGTTCAAGGTAAGCGTTCCAAACTGTTGCATTAATTACAAAAAACGGTGTGGATACATGGGGCCAAGTAAAGTTGCTCTTTGTAGTGCTTAGTGATCTTATCGTTTATTGCTATGCTACTTTTTAAACCTTTTGAACGGTTATGCGTATATTTTGCCGAAAAGTCAGATTTTGCCTTACGATATCGCTTCACTATTTTCTTCAATCTTTGTGGCTCAAAGTATGCAAAATCGAGGATGGAAATGTACAGAATATGGCGTCTGATATCTGTTTTAGTTTTCTACACGGCCTTCTCAGAAACACAATGACTAGTACACCTAGAGCTTACAATGCTGCCTAAAGTTGTGTCTGCACTATGCATAGCAGATTCTATCTTCGTTCACAGTAGGTTTAAATTTTCTCAACAAAGTCCAGTTACAATATCTTCATATTTTGTTGGAAAACCAGCGTTCGAGTTTGCTTGCATCTATTTGATTTATAATATCTTTTTGCTTTACGGACAAATTGAGTGCAAATCTACAGCGGATGGGAGCTTGGTGCGTGTCCAAATATGTGTTTCAAATCGATTGGCGGTCCTGTATGTCATCAAGTCATCTATAACTAATTGTTACATAATCTATTTGAGCCCACCGTTGTCCGGAGCTGGGGAATGCCATGCGGTGCAACGTCTTATACTATGTCTGAATTTGGGCTATTTAATTGCAATCTATGCTCCGCGCAGTTATTCAACACTCGTTAACAATTATCAGTGTGTATTTAGCTTAAAGTGTATCGGCCATCTTGATGAAATTTTTAGTTGCTTAATCACCCAACTTGAGAATTCATGCCTCTCATAACAAAGATTATATTTGAATTTTATTCTCTAATTTTGAAGCACCTTGGTTGAACTAAATTGCGTGCTAGATTTCGTCTTTGCTGAAATAAATATGAGCATACAAAAATACAATGCAAAAGCAACGGCGATTAAGCTTTCAGGCATGGATTTTAGTGAACGACTTTAAGCGTGCCGCATAAGGTTCGATGTTCAATGAAAGCCTTTCATTTAAACAACCTTCAGATCGTGAGCTAAGGACAATAATAAGTGTCTATTTTCCGGCTGATGAAAATTCCTTGGAAACAGAGGTATTAAAGTAATAGCACCCAGTTCTGCAATTCACGTAGTATCCTGCATTCTAGCTAAGAATTCGCAACAGATTTTTGTGTCTAATTTATCCAACGTGCGTCCAAGAGTTTTTGGTTTTCGAGTTTGTTTTAATGTTCGCACATTAAATGTGCTGAAGTTAAAACTGAACCTAGGTTCAATGAATTGTGGTATAATAAAACTATTTCCGAAATTTGAAAATATGGCTTTGTGCTCAGCGCTATTATCAAAATACAACATATACATATATATATATATATATATATATATATATATATATATATATATATATATATATATCATGAAAACCACCAGGCTGGTATCACTCATAGCCCAGTATATATTATATAAAGTGAGATTAGGCAAAAACTTTTACCAATACAACTAAACAATAATTAATTGCGCGGGTGGTGGTAACAATTCTGTAAATCAAGTTTGCGAGCTTGAAGTAAACACCAATCCCATTGTATTTAACCAGTCGTCGAACAACATAACATTACTACCGCCAGTCGTAACGCACTGACGCGTGCGTGCCGTCGTACTCTGATGATGATTACAGAAGGTCGAAACGCGTCATTGCGTGCGCCTCTTGGTAGTATTGCTATGTTGTTCGACGACGGGTTAAATACAATGGGATTGATGTTAACTTCAAGCTCTAAAACTTGATTTAGAGTATAACTTGTACCTCCTTGTTTAGAATATACAAATACTTGCACATGTCGAATTGTGATTCATCATCGAATCGTCTAGCTAAGCACTGACCATTCTCTGTTAATCCTGACGGCGTGAATCACTACTTTTTTATTTAATCAACTACCATTTCCTCAGTGTTTAACAATAGAGAGATAAGTGACAACGCTTTTATTGCATTTATTTAAATTTGACCATTCCAAATTTAGTTGGTTTTAAATATGCACACCAATTACACTACAAAGGGTAACATTTCAAAGTAGTCGCATATTCAAACTTTTTGTATTAACTGTTTACTCAGTTCGTATTTGTTGATTAACAAATAATAAATATAAAATAAATAATTATATATAATTACCAAACCAATTTGAATTTCTAACTAGGGGGTCTTGCTTGATATAATTGTCACAAGGAATTCATTTGCAGCTCTTCATTTAATCGTCATTAGCCATAAAATTCACTTTTAGTTGATCTTTTATTTTACTCGATTCTGGAAAATAAATATGATACCAAAGATTTTATCATCCAGAAGGTATACGTTTTTTATTCTTGCATTGTTCCATTTTGCATATCCTCTATTGCTGGACTATTTTTGTACAGTACCTAGATCATTGTTTGAAGTCAAATGCCCAAGGAAGCAAGTAGAGGCGCTTCCTGGCAATCGCTTAGTACATTTAGGGTGCACACCTATTTATCGATACAATGTGATTCGAAATAACTTGACATGCAATCTATAAGCGGGAGCGGTTTTATATCTTGAAGTAACAAAACGTGTCTTTCTTTAAAAAAAAGAGAATTGTGCATCCATGTACATATTGAGAACAGCTACAAAATTATGTTATTTTGCTTTTTAAAAATGTTTGCAGTATTTTTCTTATTTCTAAAAAATATTCAACATGATTATTTTGACTTTTAATAAAATAATGCCTAAATATTTTCGAAAAATGGCCAAAATCTTTACATTGACAAAGAGAGTTGAAGTTCTTCTGAGTAAACTAGTAATCAAAATTATTAATAAATTAATTATTACATGTAGATGACTAAAGGTTTAAACTTGCCCAAGTTCTAACATTTGTGTACACATTTTAATTTTGCGAAAAATATTACGTAGGCATTACCTTAATTCATGCATAAATATTACATAATTATACGAAACGATGTAGTTCAATTTATACACAGTAATAGGCACTTTCTCATTAAGATAAGACTTCAGCCCTGATCCTTTACTAAGCCACTACTCTAGTTTGTTCGTTAAAATTAAATTTTTGTAACTGCTATACCGCCTTTATCCGTTTTTATATCATTCACGTTTTTCTATATAAGAGTAATAATTAAACTTAATTTAAATTGATGCTTCTAAGTCAACTACTATACAATGTTTGGCAGTCGTGTTGTTTTGGAACAACTCGTCATGTTAGATGACATGTAGATAAGTATTCATCAATTTAATATTATTTAGCGTTGCCTTACACCTGCTCATTGATAATTACGATACAGTACTTGAGTAGATCTTATCAAGATTTAGCACAACTAAATTTTCTCTTTCTTCCTCTCTTTGATAATAAATTTCGTTAAACCTTCCTACTGTGTTATTCATTAAATGAACGTTGAATAATATCTTTACAGGCCCAAATGAATTAATATAAATATGTGAAATTATAAAGGCAGAGTTAAATCGTTTTGTGACACCTTCTTTACTAGTGAACATAATTTCAAGAGATTCACAAATATGAGTTTTAAAAATATCACGGTCAAAGTTAGAAGTGTGCGGCATTGTTGCTCACTGATTAGAATCAAAGACATTGAAGCCCATGTGCTCAGTTTGGTGCCCCGTCAACACCAAATTCTTAGACAGTACATGAGATCTTCCCAACTGGTATGAAATCAGTCTACTGGATAAATTGCATTGTATAAATTATATCATGATAAGTTTCTACTGACAAATATATATTTAATGGAATTGGTGTTTATTTTATGACCGTCTACTTCATTTAAATAATCGTTATAGTCGAACGCGAAACCAATGATTGTTTAATGCCAGAAGTTTACAATAACAAAATATCATCAAGTTGCATTGGGCCCACTCAGGTTCTTTTCAGACGTACATATTAATCAGAATTTGAAAATTGTGAATGACTGAAGAATATTTATTTTAATTTAAAAAAAAAACTATGTATATTAAGTCAAAGCAAGTGATTAATATATATGGATATTATCATGCAAATGGTTGCAATATCCGTAATATATTCTTATCATTTTTGTGTTGGTATTATTATTCAGTTGCAAGCTTTCCTTTAAAAAATACTGTTTATTAATAACTTTGGAAATCGTACTCCTTGTTTATGAAACCCATATTTCGATATTCTAAACCGGCTGACAACTCGTCATTGTTTGATAAATAATCAAGTAACAACTTTTCAACTGACACAACATAGAGCAAATAATCCAATATAATTCATACATTGAAGAGTTAATAAAAATCATGTTTTGTTATTTGGCTATTATAGACGAGATCTTTTTGGTCTATATGCAAATAACAGACAAACTGAGAAGCACAATACACAAGTACTTTTTATTAATTTAAATCTTTATTCTGTAAATATCTCGACTTGATTAAGCGTATTAAAATTGATATTTGATTAAGCGCACTAAAATCGATATTCTCAGAAATATTTCGATAGCGAACTATACTGATCAAATAAACTTACACATAAATTATCTACATTACACTACTCTGTTGCATGTCATCCAATGGTTGAATATATATAAAATTATTTATCTTTTGAATTTTGTTGAAATGTTTTTATTCTTTGTGCAAAACGTGTTGAATTTGCCTGATTCATAAAAAGGAAGTAAAATCAGAGACTTCAATTTCTCGTCCAAACAGAGATTTGGAAAAACACGATCGTCTGAACTATTGTCTGAATTTAGTTGTTGTTATTCTATAATCGCAAATCAGATTTACGGATTTAAAAATGAAGTTTTCCGACTAGAAAATTCCACCACAGTCACACATACTGCCATCAATCAATCGTATTGAGGCAGTCAATGATTGTCCAATGTGCTTACCAAACTAACTAAAGAGTTCAATAGGCTTTTATTAATATTAACTCATTAAGGAGTCTATAAATGATTCACAATCCAAAAGGTAGACTGTGGACTTAAAAATTGAACAGGTGATTAAGGGACAACCTTTTTTCGAAAATTATTTTTAACGTAAAATGCCATACATAGTGTGCGCGGTAGATGACTTCCCTTTACTATTATTTACGAATTGCTCAATAATCCCCATTAACTGTTTTTCTTCCGTGTGTTGATGATTGTCATGGTCGATGAAAACGCGTATATACTCGTGAAGTCTGCCAGCTAATCCATGTAGGCAAAAGCTTAGCATAAAACATGGGCTTGCTACTTACTTCTAATCCGTAAACATTATTTAAATGATTGGCTGTAGCGTTTTTAATAGTTACGATTTCGCTGATGTTGATGATGATAGAGGTGACAAAAATCAACTTAGACTGATTAATGAGACTTTTATATAATGGAACGAACATTGGTTGCGCGGGTGGTGATAACAATTAATATAATCAAGGTTGCCATCTTGATATAAACACCAGACCTATTAAATATATATATCTGACAGTATAAACTAGGACGTATATATAGCAGATAAGACAATTCCTCCAGTAATTTTCTTTCTTTCACAAAATATTTCCGCTGCCTTTATCGGAAGCCTTTTTCAGTTAGTTAATTATCACTCGTTTTAAAAAACAAAGTGTTATGTAAAACTGGCGAGGATGAACCAAAGGAAGAAAGCTGTCGATAAAGGCAGCCGAAATATTTGGTTAAATAAAGAAAACTAGTGGAATAATAACTGCGTTAGTCAAAACGCAGATCAGGTAATTTCGATTAATATAGATTCGCAAAAATCTTTATCATTTAATTCCTGCAGTAGACCGGTTTCGTCTTTATTGTGGACACATCACGTACTGTCCTCGGCAAATTCTGGCTAGTATGTGATTAGTTCCCAACAAAGACTAAACCAGTCTACTGGAAGAATTGCCTTTTCTCTTCTATACAATTATTCTTTTATACTGACAAATTTCTGTACTTAATGGGTCAGTTGTTTATATCAAGATCGCAACTTCGATTATAGTAATAGATTTATGAGGCGTTGTCAGATAGGATTTCTCTTCTGCCCTGTGTGCAATGAATGTGGATGTTAAGAATTATGTTGCTGATTATTGTTATTAATAATTGATATTGGAAATGCTTGATATTGGCTTTTAACAGAGAAAAATTTACTATAATAGATACGGTATTCAAATTCTTATAAAATACTCGTATAGTTCTAATCCGTTTTTACGCTTATTAATCAAAAAATATTTTTTGTTTAAATCAATAATAGATAGAAATAAGAGATAAGCTATTGTTTTGTCTTGTTTATGACGATAATTACTTGTAATTCTTTACATTAACCCTAATAAGTCCTCACCGACATCCTCTCGGGCTCGTTTACGTATTAATATTTAACGGAGTAAATAAATTGTATGCAAGCATATATAGGAACACGCGCAAAAATTGCATTGACTAGACAAAATCAATATTGCGGAAGTAAGCTTTTAATGTAATAAAAGATGGGGCAAATCAGTAACTATAGAAAATACCTATCGAATTACATCTTCTGATTAATCTGTTGTGTGAACATAATTCAATAAGGTCCTTATTGTCAAAAACCATTTGCAAAAAGGGTTTTCTGCTAAAATCTTTAAGAAATGAAATTCCATTAACTAATTAGTTTTTGTGTGACAGTAGCATTTTTGCTATTTATTATCAGTATCAAACCTACTGAGAGATTCCTCATTCTTTCAAATCACTGTCCTTTTTAACAGCAACAATATCGTTATAAAAACAAACTAGTTATTTAAATGGGAATAAAAAACTACAAAAGGATTTATATTATTAAAACTGGAAGAGTGATGTGCGTTTCTATTGTTTCTATTTTTGAAATAAGAGGAAGGGACCGACTTTGTTGTCAAATAATATTAAAAGTAATATATTTTCTTTTGGAAATGTATGAATAAGTATATTTGATCAATAAAGTTCGCTATCGAAAATTATCTGAGTATATCAATTTTAATACGCTAAATCAAGATATTTGCATAAATAAAATTTCAATTAATAATAAGTACGTCTATATTCTGCTTCTACGTTTGTCTGGTATTTGCCTATAGACCAATAAGATCTCGTCTATAAAAACCAGAGAGCAAAGCATGATATTTTAAAACTGTTTAATGGATGAATTATATTGAACAATTTACACTATTTTGTGGGAGTTGAAAAGTTATTACCTGCCTTTTTATATAACAAAAACGAGTTAGTAGCGGGTTTAGAATATCGAAATATGGGTCTCATAACCGAGGCGTACGAACTACGAAGCTATTGATAAACATCAATTTCTAGGAAAGGCTGATTAAGGAATACCTCTATCTGCGCAAAATTTATAAGAAGATATCACGGATATTGCAACCATTTACATAATTATAATCCATGAGATAATTATTCTTAAATCATTCACTATATTCAAACTCGGATTAATAATTGGGTTTAGGCTTTGTCTAAGTTATCAAAGGGATAATAATTCCATTTAGTATCTGGTGCTTAAATGCCAACATTTTAGTATTTGTATCAATTGATCAGGGGTCTTCATATGACATAACTTAAAGATTCTCCAGTATGTTCAGACTGACAATTAAATATATTTCAATGTAACGGTAATCCCCTAGCGTAATCAAAATCTATTTTTTGATAAAAATCAAGCATATAAAACTTATGGTAGCGCAGAATTTTAAATTCCACACTCTACCATTTCCTTCAGTAACTTTCCAATCAACAAACAAATTAAAACCACAACTGCTGACGTAAAACATCAAAGAGAAGGCCAAACTACCTGATTTGCTAGAAGCGCAAATAAAAATGTTTCGGATAAACTTAAATAGCTTTGGCAAGAAAAACGACTGTCCTTTTGAAATTAGAACAAAAATGCATTAATGAACAATTCAAAATAAAGATATAAGGACGATATTCTCATCAAAACACCAAGCAGATATAAAATGCTATATCATGTTTGTCAAACTTAAAAAATTGTAAAACGGAATCTTTAATCGAAAGCAATCAAAATGGAGAGAGTAACCAGTATTAAAATAAAATAAATCGCTTAATCAATAGGGACAAAAGTGAAAGCATCTAATTATATTGGTCCAAGCAGTAACAGTTAAAAATCTAATAAAATATGACAAAACCAAGAAAACAGAGCAGCAACATAAACAGCAGAGACATGTGCAAAACAAATATATGAAACGTTAGAGAAACAAAGATTTTCGTAAAACTAAAATAATTTTAAAAATGACATAAATAGAAATATATCAGAAAACAAAACAGTAATTATTACAATAATAATAATAATAATAATAATAATAATAATAATAATAATAATAATAATAATAATAATAATAATAGTTGCATATAAAATATCAAACAAAACAGTTAATTAATAATTTGTTCTGTACGGATTTACTGGAGTAACAGGTGTTCAGAAATTGTTGTAATTCTCAATTTCGGTGAACTGTAGCATAAATTGATGAGTCGCCAGTAAGCAAAAACGAATGTGCATGAGATTATACTTTCCGTCCATGCTGCCTTTGGTTTATCCTTCTGTCCACAACTGAACTAATTTGTTACTAGGTTCGCAACACCTAATACGTACTTGCATATATATTAGTACTGTGAAATATAGCATAAATCGATATCCATGATGTTGGTAGCATGTTCCGACGCGGAAACCATAGTGTTAGTACCATGTACCTTTTCGGTACAATAATGTTGGTATCGGTTACTAACACAATAGCCATAATGTTAGTATCCTTTAAGGACTCGGTATATATATTATATAGTGTGAGTTAACGTTAAAGTCGCATTGTCCTAGACTTTTTATGATGTTAGCTTCACTATTGCAGGTTTACACATTCGTCTAGGAGATTTTACTGTCCTATTATTCCACATTCTTCACCCAAATATATAGTGGTTAAAGGGCGTAATACCGGCTCCTACTGATGAGTCACCAGTATGCACGTAACGAATGGGCATGAGATAAAACTTTCCGTCCATGCTTCCTTTGGTTTATCCTTCTGTCCACAACTGAACTAATTTGTTACTAGGTTTGCAACACCTAATACGTACTAGCATATATATTAGCTCTTTGTAACAAAATGTATCCAACTGTTAAAGATTGGATATTTTTCGTTGGAATTTTAGGACTAAATGAATGTCATATGTGCTCCACTTAAAAACAAAAAAAAACTGGCCAGGTTACATTAGTTAGTATGTGACTGAAAATTGCGTGTAGTGTGCGGTAGAGTGGCTCAGTGGTTAGACCACCAGATACGGAAGCGGACGTGCCCAAGTTGAAGCCCTGTCCGCGGCAAATTCCTGTCAGTACATGATGAGTTCCCAATAAGAACGAAGAATGAATTGCCCTTTCCAAACTTTACATCACCTAGATTATACTGACAAATATATATATATACAAAATAGGTCAGGTGTTTATATTAATATCGCAACCTTGATTAAAAATTAATTGTTATCACCGCCTGCGCAACCGATGTTCGTTTAATTATATAAATGTTCATTTCAAAACCACTTCCCCATGTACCGTGGTATCTGTTCGATAATGACATATTTGAGATGGTTAGTTGGAAATTTTGGGCTCTACCTAAAGGAAAGACTAACCAATAAACTTTAGATATTATAGAACTGAGTGTGCAGCAGGTTAATGCTGTGGTTAGAGAACCAGATTCCAAAGCAGACGTGCCTATGTTCGAGTCCTGTACGCAGCAAATTCTAGCCTGTACGTGATGAGTTCCAAATAAAGACGAAACCGATCTACTGGATGAAATGCTTTTAGTACACTATATACTACTTTGTTTATACTGAAAAACGTATGTATATGATAGGACTGTAGTTTATATCAAGATCGCAACTTTGATTTAATTAATCCGGCAATAATTTGGTTGAAATAGGAATTGAATAACGTGCAATAGTCAACATGAAAGAGATGTGTTATCGCAGTAACGGACATATTTCACGCCTACTGGTTACTCATCGGTATGAGCAGGCTTACTCCTAAACACACTGCATTGTTGGTCAAGTAATATGGGATTAATTAATCATTAAATAGCATAATCTGATATCTCTTAAAATTTTTGTTGTGTGTATTGCTTTAATATGCATGCGTGCACGAAACAGCAACTTTCATTTTTACACCATAATTTGACAGATTCATTCATAGATTTGTAGAATAATATTAACTCCAGTTAGCCCAAAATCAATGGGACTACGAATTATACACGTTGACGTTGGCAGATCCTCTTATTTCTTGATGAACAAGCTGGTTTTTTTATACTTAAGCGAGGATTGGATTCCGGGCGGTGATAGCAATTACTATAATCAAGGTTGCGGTCTTCATATATGCACCTGACCCATTAATTTCTTACATATGTCAAAAATCAATCAATCATGCAGAGTTATACAAATTGCTTCCAGTTATACGGTCGACATTCATAAACGGCTCAACGAACAGTCGAAGCAAAAACAGCACATCGAACATGATCTGAAATAGGACAGAAGTGGTAAAAGCAGAATGAAAGCAGGTGTTATTGCCACCCTCGTGGCTGGAAGAACTCTCCTCAAACTGGTTGACTAGCTCATCGTAAACACCAATGAGACTTGCACCAACTCGAATTGGAAGCAGTTCTGACCATGGTGACCTTATATTAAGGCGTCATTACTGAGTAGACACCACATTTATATAATAAATCGAACATCGGTTGCAGGGGCGGTGATAACAATTGCGATCTTGATATAAGCACGTGACGCATTAATCACTTACATATGTCAGTATATACTAAGAATTGTTTAGTGAAGAAATAGCTATTCATCCAGTAGACCGGTTTCATCCTTGTCGAGAACTCATCACGTACTGGCCAAAATGTGCCGCGGACAGAGCTCGAACTTGAACACGTCTGCTTCAGAATCTGGTGCTCTAAGCACTGAGCCACCTTGATAAAAATCATGCGAAGTGTGCAGCAGGGTGGCTCAGTGGTTAGAGCACCAGATTCCGAAGCAGACGTGCTCAGGTTCGAGTCCTGTCCGTGGCCAATTCCGGCTATAACGTTATGAGTTCCCAATAAGAACGAAACTGATCTACTAGATGAATTGCCTTTTCTATACTATACAGTTCTTAGTTTATAATGACATATGAAAGTAGTTAATGATTCAGGTGCATATATCCAGACTGCAAACATAATTATGGTAATAAGCTGGTTATTTTATTTCGCCATGTCGAATAAACATTAAAACAGGTATAAATTGTCTGTCACATGTTTATTTTTAAATGTCTATTCCATAGTAACTATTTAAGTCGCACCATCGGAAGAAAAACCAGTTTAAATCAGGCCGACACACACACACACACACACACACACAAATATATGAATAATTGTATAACCAATATTTTCAATAAATTGTGTTCAGATAATTTTACAGAAAAGACCAGTAAACTTCGCTTGATAAAGAAGGCGAATTTTTTTTCAAAAAAACATTTAAAATGTTGTACATTCGAGGCCAAATACCTGATACTAGGACAGGATTAACCAAGTGAATAACTTTTGAGATCCAATTTTACTTTCCAAAGTAACCACTCATCAATATGGCTACATTTTCTCTGTTTACAGCACTGCTCGTCACGTGTCAGTCCAGTCGAATTTGTGTTGAAGAAGGTGGTGAGTGCTCGATATTCCTCACATGCTGTGGTCGGGAGCTTGTTTGCAAGAGGTCGGGCACATTTGGTGTGTGCAACCCCTGTGTGAGGCAGGGTCAACGCTGTAGCAACAACTTTGACTGTTGTGGCAACTATTGCAATCGTTACGGCGTCTGCTCAAATATGTGGCTGCAGTAAAGGCAATTAATTAAGCTACGCAGAAAAACACAAACGCACACACACACATACAAGTAAATGCAAATAGTTGAGATGTTACGTGACGAGGACACATTTGAAGCAATAAATTTTGTGTAGAATTTTCGGTCGCGCGTACTTAAAGCCTCACAAACATGACATCAAATTAAGCATCCATGAAAACCTAGGCAAAATAACAGAAGGCGATTTAGTACGTTGATAGGGAAAGAAATCTATCCTCACGGAAATATGAGACAAGCTGTTGAAATCATGTACAAAACAAGATTCACGGAGACACAAGCGCAACAAAATATGTTTATTTCAAGGACCAATCACTTGATTTTAAGTAAACTTCTAATCCAAATTAAGCTCTACTTACAGGCATTTATTAATAACGCCATTTTGCAATAGACTATGAAGTGGAAAAATTTCAAATGAAAAAATTAAGATGCAGTACAACTAAAACAAATAACAAATTTTAAAGTAATGAATCTAGTCTAAAATTGAGATTAGACAGTGCGTTGATCTGTTTGGCAATCGGGGAACAGAATCTTAAGTCAGTATTTAACAAGTTATGTACATAATACTCATACACCAGGCAAAATTTGATGCTAGTTAATCAAGCATTTCACGAAGAAGTGTTTTACTATTCATTCAATTTAATAACATCGGAAATCGAACCAACCAGGTTCAAATCGTTTATCGTAATGTTTAATTAAGAAGAACCCTTTCCCAACTGTGAGGCAGCAAATTGATGAGAGCAGGATTACATAGGCTTTACTGAATTAGTTCAGATAACATTCCATTTATTTATTTCCATTTTGAAAAATTTTTGAACAAAGAGTGGAAAACGTCTATTTAGTTATTGTGTCTGCAACAGTCAACTGATCACAGGTAATGCAATGATAATTCGGAAAGTCGAATTTCCGACCTAAGATTATGACGATATGACCTCTTGATTGAAACTAATGTTGTTTTTGTTAAACATTTGAAGTCGAGAAAAGTAAGGGATTGGTGATAAACTAACTGCACGCAATGTTGACTTCTGCATCAAAAATGCGCGATTTTACATTCAATTTGACAACGTAAAACAGTATGGTATATTTAAATGTATCTAAATCACGAACATAATTTATTATTTCAGCAGCTCTACAATTTTTTTCAAACTCAAGGTGGAAGTCTAATCGTTTTCTCAGTAGAAAAGCAAATTCTCAATCATCGGTGTCAATTCTTACCTGATTAGTTCATTCAATGCGCTAAACAAACCAGATGTCGAATTTGTGTCCTAAGATTACGATGATATGACCTCATTTTTGAAATTAATTGTTTGATGTGATATATTTCGAGTCTAAGAGCGAAAAGAACTGGTGATGATGTAACTGCTGGCAATCTTGATTTCTACTGCAGCAATGCCAGTTTATGGCATTGAATTTGACAAAATTAACTATTATTCATTATTTAAATCGATCTCAAACATGAATATAACTTCTTATTAAAACCGGTTAACATTTATTTAAAACCCAGAGTGGCAGTCTAATCATTTGCATAGAAGCAAAACAAATTATCTGTGTCAATTTTTACCTGACTTGTTTGGTCAATTTTGCAAGCTTACAAATAGATCACTAAAAAGTATTCTTTTGGTTTTCACTTTTCGTAGCACATGAATAAGTTAGTCATCGATAAAAATGAACAGAGCAAAAATAGAATTTTAGAACTCCTTCCCTCGCCTCGATCACCGCTCATGTAATAAGATCGTACACAATTCGATAACAACAATTAAATTTTTTTAAATGTCAAACTATATTATAACAATACATTTTAAGTAAAATCAGTTATGATAAAACAGTTAAAAGCATTGATTTATGTTAGTCATCAACAGTTAACCGATTAATCTTTAAAAAAATCGCAAAAATTTCCACCTTTACGAACAAATTTAGAGCATAAATATACTTTCGAATAAGCACGTATTCGTATAATCAGAATATATCCACCAAGTATTTGGATTGCCAAGAAATTATATCGCTTATGCAGTTGAAGAATTATTAATTGTACGCGTGGCGATAACAATTCTTCAAATCATGTTCTCGTGCCTGACATAAACACCAATCCCGTTGTATTGAATCGGTCGCAATAGCTTGTAAAATCACTGCGTACCTGACAACAGTTCCTTTTGATACACATCTTAACTTAACTGGTCTTAGGATCCATAAAATGCGAAATACTAGCATACTTAATCAGCCTTATATATTCGCCTTTAAAATAAGGCGAAATGAAACTGAAACAAAGCTGGGCTGTTTTCTGCAGTGCTTATCACTTAGTTTGCAGTAAACTTAAACTTTATAACATCCACCGCCAAATGTGCTACATTTTGCGTGAAAAAGTACCATATCGCTCACTGATTCCCACGTAATTTAACATTTGTATCGTACATGTTTTGAAGCACACTTAGTCAAATGAAGCAGATGATTGAGTTTGCGTTTTGTGGCACATAAATCAAACTTATATTTGCAGGTGATGTTTGTTGTTGCGCATATACCTACCTCCAAAATCATAACGTAATGTTCTTGTTGCGAAGGCTTAACACAACGCCTTTTTACATTGTAATAAGGACGAAGTGTGCAAACATGACTCGTTACTAGGAGAAAATGATTTAAACAAATTCTATAAAAAAAAATTATTCAAAAGGCAATTTTTATGCATTAGCTTCACCATAGGCCTTAAATTGTGCAATTTCGAATGATATTTATTTTGTTTAGTTTTTATAAATTGAAAATGGGAGAAAAAGAATCTTAGAACCTGCTTCCTTCAATTGGTTTACATTAATGTGTTTCCTCCCCAGTTATTCACTTTAAAAGCTTAAGTGAAAGTTCTAATTTACAACTTGTTATACTTTCAATTCATAACTTTGCGTTCCTTTGCCGCATTCCTTGAAACCCAAATATATTAAAACTGTTTTTTTTTAAAAGTTGCTTGGCCTGTCATATGTGGGTGCATCGCTGGTGCGAAGGGAATTCTCTCGTCTTATGGTAGATTTGATTTTCGAAAGTTATCCCGAGACAAGTGAGATAAGGCAAAGTGACAAGCACTGAGAGTGCTGACATTACAGAACAAAAAAGAGCTGCTTACATCCCGTATTCATAGCAACTTGTCTCTAGAAAGTAAAATGTTTAATTACATAAAGTATGAACGCAAAATCACTTATGCGAGGCATCACTAAATCGCTCGAGGTTTAATGAAAGCCAATGGCGATGGTTTCCTCCATGTGGCTGAAGGATTCTAAACGACCAAGCTATTTAGCAGTTTATACCAATAAAAGTAAAGTCAAAACCCCGATTAAAAACCAACTGTCGTTAAATAGGATTTGCAAAATCTGTAACACCTGCAGATCGTTGTTCTCATTAGGTCAATGCATTAAAGATGAGTGTATTTCACCTCTACACATGCATACCTGGATTCGATTCGCCAAGAATCTACCACAGAATCACTTTTTGTTCTTGAGATGCACGCTTTCCCTGCGTTAAAGAATATCTCAAGACAATTAGTATATATTAAAATATTTCAACTAGATTGTAGTAGTGAATCAAGACAGAACCGTTGGTCTTGGCTTAATCATTCCGAAAACGTTAGATTGTTTATATTTGATTTTTAAAATAAAAAATAACTCGCTAGACGGTAATTTTCAATTTGGTTCGACGAGTAGATAAATACTATTGGATTGGTGTTTACTTCAAGCTCGCAAACTTGATTTAAAAATTAATTACCACCACTCGCGCAATCATTAATTATTTAATTGTATTATCTGTATAGATGGCGAAAGCAGCAAAAAGTTATTGGTCGCGACTGAAAATAAATTTAGCAACCCATATTTCCAGTCAAGTATAATGTATGCGAGACAACTAGAGGTCAGAGCCGCATATCTAATTCTGCTTTCCATATATATATATATATATATATATATATATATATATATATATATATATATATATATATATATATATATGCATTGTGATTTGATCCTCGCTAGTCAGTTTTCCGTCGTACACTGATGATGATCATGGAAAATCGAAACGCGTCAGTACGTGTAACGGACGGTAGTCTGGCTATGCTGTACTACGACTGGCTAAATACAATGAAATTGGTTATTATTTCAAGCTCGCAAACTCAATTTAAAGAATTACCAAGAGTAGTTATATAATAATAGAAGACATGTCGGTTATAATTTATTTATAAATTGAATAATTATTTAGTTAATAAAATATTAGAAATGATTAAATTATGGGTTTAAAGCGTGTAAGGAATAGCATTTACGTTAATCGGCAATTTTGAAATTAGTAAAGTGAAATTGTCTTCAATTAATTAGATAAATCCGTGTTAGCCAATCAGTTTTAGCCTTCAAAAGATTAGATGAATTTGTATTAGCCAATCAGAATTAGTATCTTAAGACGGTCTAATAAACTAGCACTGCGTATTTTCAATCTGCCAAAATCTTAATACAGTTGAATCTTACTATTTCGACTATTAATATGATAGTTTGGAAGGACGCGTTTCTAAATTGAAGAAACTTGATCGAGACGTGCTGGATTTTAAATTATATTATAGATACCAGACTGTAAGAACGAGTCGGCTAAATGATAATGGAGGAATATGCGTGGTTTAACAGGCGTTGGGTTTTAAACTGATTAGCTGCTATTCTCATTCGAAAATATTCTTTCGCGGCTGCATAATTTGTGCTCAGTTGAAATTCCAGCTAAACACACTCTATAAAAGACTACGTTGGGAAACAGGTGCAATTCTTAGTTCACGTAACTAAGTTACACATTTTTGATTGATCATCGCTAGTTAGTCTGCCATCCTGCTCTGATAATAAACATGAAAGTTCGAAACGCCGAAATACGTTTCACTGAATACGGCTTTAAAATTCCAGACGACTGACGATAAAATTTTTTTGTTTATCTAAAGTTAATAAAGCCTATAAATGTGTCGAAAGCGACAAAATGATATAATTTTGGCTGGATAAATATTTTTCGGCAGGTATTGGAGTTAATTAAAATTTACATCAAACAACTATGTGTGCGATCCGTATATCGCAATTTCAACGAATTTTGAAGTGCATAGGTATGTATGGCTGGCAAAACTTTACTTCGAGTGGGTAGTTAAATGCAAGTAATGTTGTTTATCACAAATCCGCAAACTAACCAAATAATCAAGGTTGTGATCTTGATATAAATGCCTGACCATGTTATGTACAAACATTTGTCAGTATAAACGAGGCATTGTATAGTATTGAAATGGTAATTCATCCAGTAGACCAGTTTCGTCCTTATTGGAGACACATCTCGTACTGACCAGAATTTGCCGCGGACAGGACTCAAAACTGGACAGGAAGCTAACACTCTGGCGACTGAGCTACATTGCCCTTATCCTGTACACAATTTTCAGTTATATACAAAGTAATGTTTCTTGGATAGCCTGCGGCAGGATGGCTCACTGTCACCGCACGTGCACCTAATTATCGCTTAGTTATCCAATTGTTAAAATTCAATATGGCTTCCCCAGGTAGCGTGGTGTCTGTTCAATAATGAGCGATTGGGGTTGGTTAGTTGGAACTTAAGGTCTAAAGTGATGCCATATAGGCTCCACCTAAAGGGAAAGTCTAAACAAGAAACAATATTTAATATATAATTGAAAGTTGTGTTTAGCGTGCTGTAGGGTTGCTCATCGATTAGAGTTATAGAGTTCGAAGCTGACGGGCCTCGGCATGATCCCTGTTCGCGGCAATTTCTAGACAATGCGTGGTGTTTCAAATAAGGACTAAATCGATCTACTGGATTAATTTCATTTTCTACATTATAAAATGTTTAGTTCATACTGTCAAATTTATATCTAATTATATTGGTGATTATACGTGACGTGTAACCTTGATTTAAATAATTGATAAAACAGACCACGCAATCAATTAACTTTTAATTACACTAAAATGCTTTCCCGCTTCTCCGTTGATCTCATGTTATTATTAGAAAAGAGAAAAATATCGATTACTTACATTATGGTTATGATGAACATATGCATGAATTTACTTACCTTATATATAAAGAACTTTGTAAAAAAATATTGTTCTTCTAATTGGAAAAACTTTGTTGAAACCAATAGCAAATAACTTTATGCTTTATATGGATAAAATAATTTTAGATATAAAATCTTTGAAGCCCCAACTCGTTGTAAGGTTCTTTTCTGGTATTTAAGTTGTTTAGAATCATGGTAAGGATGAGAAGGAAAATTTCCCAAGTTTAGCTAATCAGTTGTGTACACTCTAATTTACGATTGAAAAGGAGTCAACGGGGGCATTAATATTTCTCAATGTAAAATTAATAAAAAAAGGGATTAATTTTTTTAAAAATATGTAAGGTGAGTATGCTTTCTCGGGGAATTTTTAAAATTTCAATTCAAAATACCCGTACAGGATGCTCATCTCCCAAAAGGTGAACAAACACTTTCGTCCATTAATGTGGTATTAATGTGCTCTGTGCTGCATCAAGAGGTCAAATATAGGCGAAAGAAGCGAACTAGGCCGAATCAGGCTGATGTCTGGGGAGTTCCATTGACTCCGTCACACTCTCGAGTTGCGCCAAAGATGACAACAGATCGACGTTGTTGCATTTATAGATTACGTATCCACATTTGATTCATTGGCAAGCAAGATTTCATGACGAGCTTCACTTAATAATTCTGTCCAAAACAAAACTGTTCGTTTATTTCTTTAAATAAAGTTTGCAAGTTTGAAGTAAACACCAATCCCATTGTATTTAATCATTCGTCGAACAACAAAACAAATCAAATACAATGTATGCAAAACTACTAGTGGTAGGAGCCGGATATCTAATTCTAATTTCCATATATATATTAAATGCGTTTTAATCATCGCTAGTCGGTTTGCCGTCGTACTCTGATGATGATTATGGAAGGTCGAAACGCGTCGGTTTGTGCAACTGGCGGTAGTTTTGCTGTTGTTCGACGACTGGTTAAATACAATGGGATTGGTTATTTCAAGCAAGCACATTTGATTTCAAGAAATGTTACCACCATCCACGCAATCAATAATTGCTTAAGTGTTCTATTATTTATAGCTGGTTATCATAAACAATCAGCCGGTTTGAACTTACTGTATCTTTTGCGATTGGTTTCAAGATTCGTTAACAGTATGACATTATTTTCGCCTAATAAAATTATATTATCAATAGACTGATAAAGGTCACTTAACAACTCTCCAGGAAGGCGATCAGTGTTCGTGGCCGATTTCCTAGCCTAAAATATGCTGATGATTTAGTTCTACAAACAGAAAAATGAGCATCAGGGTGTCATTAACTGTGTTCAGAAAGCGATTACTAGAAACGGTCTATAGCTAACCTCCAGAAAGAGCGGTTTTAACAAAACCCAAAGAGTATACCAAAAGGCACTCCACTTTAAATCTCCAACATGTAACCGCATGTGGAATTTCTCATTTTAATAGTCAGATCAGGTACCAGCGAGACATGCGGAAGTTTTAGCTATGATGCCGGTAGCATTGAAACGTTATGCGGACAATTCTTGAATCTACTAAATTCTAGTTCAAATAGGGTGGAGAGATATACCTATGTCAACGTAAACAAATTGGTATAATCTTATGCGTACAGGCGTTTCGTGCCTACTGCCAATTCAGCAGTGGATGCCAGCACTAGGCCCCAAACCCATTTCATATATGGTTACGAAAACGAAACCATCTGGACAGTGCAATCACCTATACACATGTGAATTCAAACAGCAGTTGAGCTAACTTAGCATAAAGTCAATTGTGTATAGTATATTGGGCATCTAGTAACATATTAGTTCAAAAATGACCAAAACGATATAACATAGTCAGCACGAACGAACGATATAATCTCATGTACATGTGTTTTATGCTTACCGGAGACTCTGCAGTACTGCGCTCTATACCCACAAAATATTTTGTCAAGAAACTTGTTACAGATGGACGGCAAAATCTTTTAAATTGAAGACATAATGGAGTTTACTTCACACAAAGTCCTCGACAATGCGACTTCTAGGCCAATTCAATTTTTATATATGCATGCAAAGAGTATCAACGCAATTGTTTACAAAATTCTAAGCATTTACATGGAACCAGCACAGCATCTTTGCCCAATAATTATGTCTAAAAAACTTTTCGATTATTACAAACTTGTTATTAAGAATCATGAGCTTGAATTCGTTGACATAGACTTACTGTACCTTTCGCGATTGGTCTCGGGATTTGTAAAGTGTATGGCAATGTTATCGCCCAATTAAATTAGTATATCAGTAGACACTTCTAAAATCACCATACCTTTCCACACAATGAATATCAAAGTTCGTCGCCGATTTCCTAGCCTCAAATCAGCTGATGATTTCATTCTGCAAGCAAAAAGAGATGAGCTCCAAAGTGAAATTCTCCTTAGAAAGCGACTTCTAGAAACGGTCTAGAATTAATAGCCTCAAGAAACAACTCTTTTAACAGTTTTTTTATCAAAGCCGAAGAGTATAACGAACGACACCCCGCTATAAGTCGACACCATAAAATCTCACCTGATATTTCTATTGGTAATAGACAGATCACGTACGAATGATATTTGCGGGCGTTTTAGTTATGATGCCGTCAGCTTTAACACGTTATATATCTCAACATGTACCAAAATGAACACGAGAAACAAGATGACTATTTTAGCAGTGCTGACATAATTCTTTGAAACATAATAGTTATACAATTCTGGTTGCTAAAATATATATGCGATTACGTATTAGGTAATACACACCTAGTAACCAGTGGTCAAGTAGAACGCAAAGATATACCAAATCCTTTGAACAAACCTTGTAGTCTCAGGTGTACATACGTTTCACATTGCCAACAACAGCAGCTCATCCGTAGGATCCCAGAACTCTCTACATATTTTGGCAGTGTAAACGGAACTTGTTAATGGTGCATTTTCATCCACGCATATGTAATTAAGCAGTATCAAAGACAACTTCATAGTCTTTGCAATGCGACTTCAATGCTAGCCAACTATATATAATATATACCAAGCTTATTAAGGATACTAAAGATGTAAGGTTGTAGATATGTTAAACTATCAAAATTAGGAATTATAACCATTCAGATTACTTGCTACACTACCAAGGCCTTATAGTCTAGCCTTGAAAATCATCAGACATCACACACACAAACATATATATACCACTCCATTGCATACATAGGTCAAAAAGAACCAAAGGGATATGCCAAATTCAGCATAAACACAGGGTATACTCTCTTGGATGTTTTGTTCTTACTGGCGACTCATCCGTAGGAACCGGCACTAAACCACAATGCCTATATATCCTTATTCAAATGCACATAAACCAAAAAAGCATAACAATTATATGTTTCACTGAGCGATATCACGATCGCCACGAAACTGTGATAGCTGAATTTGAAAAGGTTTTGAGTATAAGGCCTCAATAGAATAGCATTTGTTCAGAAAGTTTGTTGCTCTTAATTTTGGTGAAACTTAGCACTTATCCAAAATCATGATGCTGGTAACCTTTAGACGTTTGATACATATTAGACATAACGAGTTGGCTTTGAAGCCGCACTGCTAAATACTCAATATAAATTTGATATTTTTGCCACCCTTTTATATATGCGATTAGGCGATTGCTCCACTTTACTGCTTATAATATCTTGACAAAATATGTAGGGAGTTTTGTGCATAATACCACCTTCGACTGATATGTCGCTAATAATCATGCAACGTATGGCTACATTAGATTAGACTATCCATTCATGCTAATGTCAGCATATCCCTTTGAACCTATTTGAACTAATTTGCTACTAGAGACGCATTGCTAATAAAAATTATATATATGTATATATATATATATATATATATATAAATATATATAACGAAAATATTACACTATGGAATCGATAGAGTATTTATAATGCATAAAATTCATTCATTGTGTCATGTATATTGTCTACCTCTATTATGCAACTGAAACAGGAGAATTTTCATTATAGCTGCCACTACTGGCAAAGCTTTTTGAATTAATATATTCACTGTTTGATTTAGGCGATCAAGAGCAGATTAACAGGAAAATTTAATCTGCGACAAAACATGTAAGCCTACCAGTCCCACCGGCAGCTCATCTCTCTACAGCGCAACTGGATATAATTAAGGAACATTCGTTGCCTGAGATAACCACTTAAACACAATCCACACTAAGATACGGAGGCAGCCTTGTTAAATATCTGAAACCACTAGCTAAGTAGACTAGTAATCTAGTGGCCAAAATTATTACTTATTAATCAAGATGCAAAGGTACAGACAAGCATATATAGAAATCATGTGGCACACGGAGTTCAGCGGAAAAGGTTAATGATTATTGCTTTACTGACAAAATCTCTTACTTGAGGTACTGGTGCCACAAACCTAAATCTTTTATGTATCTAAGCATTTGACTCATGGTGCCTAGTAACTTGGTTTGTTATTAGAATATACAAATAACAGCATTAAAATAGTCGAATCCGATTTTATTTACGTGTATCATGCTTTGTGGAAACTTTTCAGGAGCCAGCACGACACATCAAACCAATTCTGACATCGGTAAAACTATGTGATAGCAAATTAATTGGCAAATTTTAAGATTTATGGCGTTTGCCTGTTCTCAGCAATGAGCAGCCAGGTGGCAAGAAACGTGTCATTACAACTTTTTCATATATCTGATCCTTTAAGAATTAAATTATAACTAGATAGAAATTGCATCGAATATGAATGCATATACGCTAGTCATTCGTAATTCAGAATTTAATATTATATATATTTCTAGCTTTCATTATTACCAAAAAAATGTAATGCTTAATGTTAATGTTAATAAAAAATGTTGGAATTATTAAAATCAATAGATAAATTTAAGCCACGAATGCATCTGACTTTCTTTTACTGCTATTAGATAGTGCCTCATTTACTTTTGGATGGAGCGATATTTCGACCGTTGTTACAATAAAAATTTTGCACATAGAATCAATGTCAATCGATTCGCTAATTAACTAATTACACCTACTGCGATTACATACCGAGATGCACTTACAGCCTTCTCTATATTTCTGAAGGACAGTTGCATGTGTGTTACGTTTCAGTGATTTTTTCAGTTACTCCGTGATCACCAGTCTTGACAAAGATGCAAAAATATAGATATTGAAACATCCAAGAATTCAACAGAAACACCGAAACAACCAATGTTAAATGTTGATTTAACTGAGAACAAAAACATTTCCTTAAAGAAAATATTGAAAAATGGTTAAATGATTCATACCATCTCTGGTTCCATGGAGCCCACTGCGTCGGAGACGAAAAATCCCGCTTAATTCATCCTAACAGGAATGGATGGCCTAGCGCTATTTTACAGCCAACACATAATAACAAAAATATTTATAGTTACACGGTGGTGAATCATCACCATTAAAATGCCGATACGTTACAGTCTACGAATATTTGTACAGGTTTGGGTACACACAATCCATAATTTTACCCTTGCAAAGTCATAAACTTATGTGATAATAGAAATAAAGCTGCACTGACTTTATAAGCATAAAGAAGAAATGAAGATATTTCTCGTATCTAACAGAAATTCACAATGACGACATAGTTAAATAGTGTACTAGAATTTAATACAATTTCAAACAAAAGTAAAATGCATAAAATGTGATCTCAGTCCTATTCCCTTTATGCAAGGAGGACTCAGACACACTAAAATGTATATGCAGGTATGCATTAGATGTTGCAAACCTAGTAAACAATTAGTTCAGTTGTGACCAGAAGGATAAACCAAAGACAGCATGAACGGAACCAATTTGTTACTAGGTTTGCAACACTTAATACATACTTGCATATATATTAGCTCTCCGCAACAAGAAGTATTTAACTGTTATATATTTAATTGAATGACGTCATGCTTACCGCGAAATTTGATAACAGATATCGATCAAGGCCAGAGTGTATGGATTTACTGGTGTAACAGACGTTCAAAATAGTTGTTATTCTCAGTTTCAGTGAACCATTGCATACATTGATATCCATCATGTTGGTACCATTTACCGACTCGGCAACTAGTGTTAGTACCATGTACCTTTAAGGTACTATACTGTTGGTATCGAGTAGTGACACTAGAGCAATAGTTTTGGTATCCTTTACAGACTCGGTATATATATTATATAGAGTGAGTTAGCATTGAAGTGGCATTTTGGAGACTTTATATGATGTTAGCTTCACTGCTGCAGGTTTACACATTCATCTAGGAGATTGTATCGTCCTATTATTCCACATTCTTCTACCAAATATATAGTGGTTAAAGGGCGTAATACCGGCTCCTACTGATGAGTCGCCAGTAAGCACGGAGCGAATGTGCATGAGATTATACTTTCCGTTCATGCTGTCTTTGGTTTATCCTTCTGGTCACAACTGAACAAATTTGTTACAAGGTTTGCAACATCTAATACATACTTACACTAAAAATTATTTTGAATTCCACTGAGCATATGGAAGCTGGAATTGGTTTCATGTGCTTAGCAACAAGTGTGACCAATCGCAATGTTAAGAAACTCACTTTCGATCGTGCAAGCTAGCAAGATTTACAATGACGGACATATGCAAAACTAACCAGCGAATAAGAATGACCTTTCAGCGACGTCAAATCAGTCAACGTTGGCCACTTTTGGATTAACAAAATGTTAAACAGATCTAATCGGCAAAAGCTTTTATTATAGAAAACATTTTAAAGTGATAATTTTTGCCAGACGGACATATTGCGAAGCAGTGTATTAGGTGATGCAGAGCTAGTAACAAATTAGTTTAAATACTACCAACAGGATAAACCAAAATCAACATGAAAGAAAAGTATAATCTCTTGTGCACATTCGTTTGATGCTTACAGACCAAAAATCAGTAGGAACCGACATTACGTCTTATACTCACTATATATTTTGATGAGAAATGTTGGATAGTTTGAAGTCAAAATCTCCTACATTAATGTGTATACCGCAATAGTAGAGTTAACTTCATATAGTCTGCGACAATGCGACGTCGAAGTCAACTCACTCTGCATAAAACGTACAGAGTTGATAAAGTTCACAAAAACTACAGTTGCCGAGACACGCTAAATTTTACCAATTACATCTGATACTCCAGCAAACCTATACACTCTCGATTTGATCGATAGCGGTTATCACGTTCGTATAAAAGATCTTTCCGTCCAATTGTCCCATATTTCCAGATTAAATATATGGTGGGTGCAGGACGTAATACCGCCTATTATTGATGAGTCTCCAGTAAACACGAAAAGCGTGTACATGAGATTAGATCGTCCGCCCATGATGATTTTGGTCTATCCTTCTGGTTAATAGGCATGACACACCTAATTCAAAATTGCATAAATATTTATAAGTTCTCCACAACTATTATAAATTGCTAAACCATATGAGACAAAACATTAAAATGATTGGGTTTCCAGTAGTTTTATTAAATACCGCAAGCCAATTTAAAAGTTCGAACATTGCATAAGTAAGATATCATGGAAATTTTAAAATTAAACCATATTTTGCCAAAATTATTAATTAGGAGAGGCACAAATATAATTATAGAAACGCCAAAGGAACCCTGAGCAACAATTTGAAAGACTACACAGATAACAGATTGCAATATATTAAAACATTTCCTACAACAGTAAAAGAAAACGGTACATTTAAAGCTAATGGAAAATTGTTCAATATTTCAATTGTTTTACAAGAAGCTACTTCCAATTTATTTCAAATTATGAACTATCAATTAACCATAAAAACTCGCAATTTGCCTAGATTTAAAAGTTCAACAATATATTATATGTTGCGAGCATGAAGTAAACAAAACTACCGCCAGCCGCAACGCACTTACACGTTTCGAAATTCCATGATCATCATCTGAGTACGACGGCAAACTGACTATCGACGATCAAACCGCATTGAATATACATATGGAGAGCAAAATTAGATATGCGGCTCTCACTTCTAGCAGTCTCGCATACATTGAACTTGACTGGAAATGTCAATGTATATGTGGCGAAAGCTGCAAGACTTAATGTTCGTGACTGCATAGAAATTGTGCAGCCGACATTTACAGCTAAGTTCAATGTATGCGAGACTGCTAGTGGTGAGAGCCACATATCTAAATTTGATTTCCATATACATTCAATGCGGTTTGATCCTCTATAGTCAGTTTGCCATCGTACTCTGATGATGATCATGGAAGGTCGAAACGTTGCGGCTGGCGGTAGTTTTGTAATGCCGTTCGACGACTGGTTAAATACAATGGGGTTGGTGTTTACTTCAAGCTCGCAACCTTGATTTAAAGAATTGGTACCACCACCCGCGCAATCAATTATTGGTAAATATATAATATGCACAACCACAAAAATAATGATAATATTTGACCGGTGTTTAAATGAAATGCGACGAACAAGTTTGAGAAATCACAATTTTCTGATAAATTATAAAACGTTAACCATTTCATTTGACTAAATATTTGTAAAAATTTAAACTTCTGAGGCTAGATCATGTTCTCAATACAGTATAATCTAGTCAGATATGACATGAATGACACTTCCCAATATGAATGGCGAAGTTCGAATTTAGATTAGCATGCTACTTTTTTTAAATAGTAGACGGATTAAGTGGGTACATATTTACTTCAATTGTAAGCACCGCAAGCGACAATACAATTTGTGAAGTGAATGTCATTACGTAGGAAATTCAGGTAACAGATAAAAACATAGACAAGTTGGGCGACTAATGTCATGCCTCGGTACTTTTATTCAACATATCGATCAATTTATTAAACCGTACCGTATTCTCACTTATTAACTGAAACCTCGAGTTGACAATTTGCGACAGACAGGATCCAGTGCAAAGACCTCATAAACTCGCCAAAAACCAAATTAAGGTCATCTGAAACCCTAACATGTGAGAAACGTAATTCTACGTTTATAAAAACATGTATAAATATTGGGCAAATAAGCAAATATACATGATACGATACAAAAAAGTAAATTCTTATTGCATGGATGGTAACAAGAATCGTTTATATAAATTTTAGCCTTCAAACCAACAATTCCATATATATACTTGAAGTATAGCCAAAAACCATCTAGTATTCTGGCATGACCTGACACAATATACCTTCTTCTCCACACACATCTGCGTAACACATCATTTTCATATTTAATTTAATATAGCAAATGCTTTAGAACTGCGAGATCAACATATCCGTCAAGAAAATCTTGATTCATTTACATTTCCAGGTGCACAGGTTGTGTTAGCAATCTATCAATGGCCAACAAAATCTGTGCACCCGAAATATAAAGGACTCAAGATTTACTGACCTATGAGTGCTATCAATTGTCCCGCAACAGCAAATTCAACGGCGACAGTTCAGCTTAAAGAAGATCATAATATGCGTCAAGTATAAGACGACTAGGCGTGCAAGCCACACCTTAGATTAATTCAGTCAATTGGTTTGACGACACAAAATTATGTTAGCCAAATAAGGTCGAAACTAAAAGCAGTGTTACTATAAACTAGGACAGACAAGAAATTAAACTGGCGTTCGCAGAATGAACGCCAATACCTCAAAGGTAAACAAAAAGTACAACACATCAAATGAAACAAAAAGCAATAAAAACAAACTATCAAAATCACAGTCGTATTATAATTTAAAAAATCATATATTAATATAAAATTCTGTTGATAAAAATAGAAATAAAGATGTTCCCCAAAGAGAATATAAATTTTTACAATTATAAAATGTTGTTAAATTTCGATATAGCGTTTTATAGTAGTTCCACAAAATCACAGTGATATTCTACTGCATTACCGGCTGGGTTCCGATGTAATAAAGTTCACCTCGGCCATAGGAACTACGTGCTTGCAGCAATTCGTAACATTGAAATATCATCTGAAAAAAATTGAAATTTAATTAAGGAAGGAAATTTTATTCAAATTAAAATATACTTAAATATTATGCATGGTAGCTACAATTGTTAGTTGCCTTCGGTCAGCTAATAGCGTATATAATTTCTCAAAGTACACAAAACATATTTTTCCAATGAAAATGAATTTCTGGTTAATACGGCAAAGAAAACACTAAGGTTTACTAAATCCAGTGTGTGACCTTGATAAAATCACAAATCCCATTGTACTTAACCAGTCGCATAAAATAGAAGAACTACTGTCGATGACACGTGCTGACGTGTTTCGACTTTCCAAGACCAGCATCACAGGAGATGTTTAGATATCATTTACTATTAAAGGCACTAATGTGAAATAAGCACGGAAGGGACGAAAAATAGGAACGTTACCAAAATGTTAGTTCACTACGCTAATTGAACGTCAACTTGCAGTTACACACAAAATAGCTTCAATTTTACACAGAAATAATTAAATCCCAGTAGGCGTGCTCTAGCTATATACATTCAATTAAAGTTTGATGACAGCATGTTGATTAGACATTTGTTGTCGGATTTAATTCAATATTACATCAGGAAACAGAAGCAATTTATCCAGAAGACCTTGTTTCTTCACCGCGCTATCCATTCCACATATAATTTTCAATTTAAAGGCATATACAAACTATTCTTTTCTGGTTATTCCTTTCTTAAGGTGGAAGTTATTTGTAATATCCTAATACATGAAGTTCTAACTAGTCACAGTCGATCTGCCATTATAAAACAGACACCATGACGCTTCGGGAAGTAGTTATGATTTTTAGTCTTATAGTATTATTTTGATTTTGTCGTCCGTATAAACTACAGATTGCATCAGGTAGCAGAGGCATTTTATCCAGTAGACAGGTTTCGTACTGATTGGGAACTCTTTAACTGCTGTCAAGAATATGCCGGTGACGGGACTTGAACTGGGACGCTTCGGAGTCTTGGAATCTATCCACTGTGCCAAGACGTGTCACATACTACACGCAATTTTAAGCTGTATAATAACTATGTGTTGGATTAGCCTTTCCTTAAGTTGGAACCTAGTTGGAATCTTTTAAAATTTGAAGTTCCAAATAACCACAAATCATCCAACATCACATAACACACACCATGGTACTTGTGGAAATTTTACCGATTTGAATTCCAATGGCAAAATTTGGATTATATATATATATTGACAGTACAAATAACAGACTGCACCAGGTAAAAGAGGTAATTTTGGCAAATAAACCGGTTTCGGCCTTATTACGAACTCAGTAAGTAAATCCAAAAATTGCCAAGTACAGGACAAGAGGCAGGACAAATTTTCTTTAGTCTTAGACTCTATCATCTGCGCCACATGTGCCGAATACTACCAATAGTTTGAAATCATAGAGGAACTTTGGTTTCTCGTTGTCCTTCCCTTCTGGTGGAACATTTTAGGATTTATCAAGATATTAAGTTCTAACTAGCCACCACGGATCTGTCGTTATAAAACAGACATCATGTTGCTTCCGGAAGTTATAGTGATTTCAAGTCTAGTAGCTGAATTTTTAATAAATATTTTTTCAGTTTACACTAAAGATTGTATCAGGAAATTCAACCCGTAGATCGGTTTGCATCATATTATGATGCTCTTCAAGAACTGTCTTGAATTTACCCCCGAAAGAACTCGTACACGGGCACATATGCTTCTGAGTCTGGTACCCTATCTACTGCGCCACCCGTGCCGAATTCTACGCGAAATTTGAAATCATAAAGCAACTTATGTTTCTGGTTGTCCTATCTTCCAGTTGAACCTATTTCAAATGTCTCAAGACCTACAGTTCTAATCACCACCGCCCGATCTGCGATTTTGCAACCGACATCACGCCAATTGGAGGAGTTCTATTGATAAGAGTTATAATGTCATGAATTTTTAGCATTTTTTTTGTCATCATAAACTACAGACTGTATCAGGTAGCAAAGGTAATTCATCTAATTTAACGGCTTTGAGTTTCGGTAACTCTACAATTACTGTCTAGTATTTGCCGCGGACGTGATTCGACTCTGGACGCGTCCTTCGGAGTCTGGGATTATCAATGGCGCCAAGGCGTGCCGAACACTAATGTTTTATTAGCCTTTTCTTAATTTGGAACGCATTTCGAATCTATTAATGTCTTAACTTCCAACTAGTCAATTTCGATCCGTCATTATACAACAGACAGTGCGCCAAATTGGGGAAGCTATATTTATTATTATATATTCAATAAGAATAAACCACGAATTTCATCAGGTAGCAAAGAAAATACATCTAGCAGACCCGCTTCATCATAATAGGAAGCAGTTGAATTAATGGTCAGAAATTCATGAGGACGGGACTCGAACCTGGGCACTGGATTTTAATTAGGAACTCTATCTACCTTAAGAGAAGCTAATCACAAAATAACAAGTTGGTATATGACTTCCAGTTGAGTGCAGTATACGGCACGCGTGACGTAGCGGATAGTCACAGACTCTGATATAAATTTGCCTCGGTTCGAGTCCCGTCGCAGCAAATTCTGGACATTAGTTGAAAATTTTCAAAAACCAAAGACATGTCTGCTAGATGAATTGCCTTTGTTATCTAATGCAATTTGTCTTACGCATTGAACATATCTAATGAAAATTCTGCCGTTAGAGTAAAAACAAACATAACTTATTCAAGTGGCATGGAGTCTATTTTATAATGCCAAATCAAGGGTAACTAGCGGAAATTTTAGGTCTGTAGATATGTCATATAGGCTAAAATAAAAGAAAAGGATAACCAAAAACATGCTATGATATAACTAAAAATTGTGTGTAGTGTGAGGTAAAGTAGAGTAGTAGATAGAATTACAGACTCAGAATCAGACGTGCCCAGGTTCGAGCCCAGTATTGGCAATATTCTGGACTGTACTCGAAGAGTTTTCAATAAGGACGAAACCCGTCTAGTGATTTAATTTTCTCTCCTATACTACACAAGATTTAACGTATACTGATATATATATATATATATATATATATATATATATATATATATATATATACGTAATAGAATTGGTATTTATATCATGATCGTATCATTCATCTATATAAATGTTACTATGGTCTGTGCAACCAATGATCCTTTACTTATATAAATGTTCAGTTCAATACCAGTTCCCCAGATAGCGCGGTAGCTGTTCAATAATGACAATCAGGGCGATGACAAGTTGGAACTTTAGGTCTAAAGAGATTCCATAAAGACTCCACCTGAAGAAAAATCTAACCAAAACATAAGTTTTAATATAAATTTACAACTTTACTTTAACTCATAATATACCTTTAATAATTGCCTCGACCGGAAATTGAATCAAGGCGCAATTGCTTCGGAGAATTAAAACTCTTTTCTCCGCGCCCCCATGCCGCGATATACATGCAGTTTTACGTTATATACCTACTTAGGTTGTTTTTCGTTATGTCCTTTAATTAGACGGAGTTTATAAAGATCTCACTGATCACACCCAATCAGTAATTATAGAACAGAACGTGCATATATATATATATATTAGTGCCCATTGGCAATAAGTATTACACAATATATTTTAGGATAAAAAACACATTGAATAATCGAGAATATATTTATTCATATACTATCCAAAATAAACACACCCCATTATTCAATGAGTTATCTTTCCATATATATATATATATATATATATATATATATATATATATATATGAGAGAGAGAGAAGAAATCAGTCACATCTAGGATTATTTAAGTAATTCAAAATACTATCCAAACGAGTGTACTGGTTAAAAACAGAATATATCAATGTTGAATCTTTTTGCTCAGTGCTGTCCTTCTTGTTGTGGATTTGACCGCATTTTTCTTGTGCGGGACAATTGATAGCACTCTTAGGTCGGTAAAATCTTGAATGTTGTACATTTTCAGGTGCTCTGATTATTGGCCTTGATTGATGGGTTCTTACTATAATAATATATATGAAATATTGAAAATTGCATGCAATGCAATTCCGTGGTGTAGAGGATGAATTATATGACTCTAAACCAAATGCTTCTTAATTCAGTTCCCCACCGCAGGCATGCTGTCTTATATTTAGTGTTGTCAAATAAGAACGAAACTGGTCTAATAGGTTAAATAAATTTGCTATATAATGCAAAGTTTAATTAAAAAAAGTTTATGCATAATCAAATATTGACTTAATGCTTCAATTTAATGCATAGTTTTGTGTATATTTGGAACTGAAAAACGAAATATTCAAAACATTGCTTCTTTAATTCGAAATTCCCTGAAAGTATAAATTAATTTAAATCTATTATGTAGCTAAGTTAGGCCTTACATAATAATTAAGTTGCACAAAACATTATTTTCTTAATAAGGTGACTCTAGAATTACCTCTTCAACAAAGGCATCTTATTTCTGTTGAATTGTATTCTATAATCAGTATAAATGCCATTATTCGTTGAAATATATTACAGTTCTAGGTAAACCACTCTATTTAGGCAATTCTGTGCGTAGATTCTATCTGCATAGTAAACAAGACTTAATGAGAATCCAGTACAACTACCACAGAAAAAAAGCCTCTGAACGGAAACCTTCAACTACATGCAAACTGTGATAATTTACAGTATCGGTCTAATAAGCACAGGTTATGTTCATATAACTGTCTTGGACAGCCGAAAACCTGGTGTAAAATAAGTACACCAACTGTAGTATTAATTGGTTAAATAAAACTTCTCCATCCATTGCGTATAGCAAAGAATGATCATATGCTGAATACACGCATGTGACTATGTGTAAATGCATGTGTTTATTTATTGTCGTTTGCACGCTGTTACTCATATTAACTAAACTGGCTTCCGGGACAATTCTTTATCTCTATTCCCTCGCTTGTGATTTCTTTTATATTTTGGCAGGTGATCGCACGTGCCCCAGTTGAGAATTCGCTACATGCATGCATGAATGAATGCATGTATTTAATCAAATTTAGACTTTGATTTAGGTCTTTCACAAAAAATGCTCCAGGAGACACTCAAAATATACCATCATGCCTCCAAATTGATGCAACTTGCCAATAGCAATGCACACATCTACACACAAGATTCAAGGTGGCTGCCAAAGGCCTCAAAATTTCAGTCACGCTCGCTTTTTCTAGTAAAAAATAAAGCAAAATAGTAACCTTTGTGCACAAAGTTTGGCTGTGAACTGGTGATGCTGTAGCCAGCGGAGGAGACAGTGTCAAACAAAGACGCAGTGACTGGAAGCAAGGCAAATCGCATCGGTTTAAACGAGCCAGTTGCCTGTAATTGATACCTTGAATAATTGTTCTCGTCAACATCCGGCTTCGCAACATGTGTCGGGATTACCTATAGTCAAGAAAAACCGGATAATTAGATAGATTTTTCTTTAAATCAAGTTGAGACACACTGCTTTAAAGGGAAATCGAGCTAGTTTCTTCAAGAAAACTAATTTTAATTATCATATTTATAAAGAGAAATATAGATATTTTGCAGTATTATCCTCATAAAATTTAATTTAAAATTACATTTGAAAAAACATTAAATCGAAGCGTATTAAAATAAATGCAATATTACCTTAAATGCTGTACAATATGCAATTTGAAAATTTAGAGAATCTTTTTAAATATTGCTATTATTATTATTATAGGAACACACAAATGAAAAGAAACGGAGATTTTTTTATTTTCGAAGGGATTCTGAACGGCAAGTAGAAATCACCAGGGTGCATTAAAATTTACCACTTTTTTTTACAGATTATCAGTCCAAGATGTGAGAGTTCATCTTCGTAGCAGAGAAGCTCACAATCATTCTGGAATCATCAGATATATTACTTACCGTATTCAATTTATTAAAATCGAAACGGACAGTATAGTATTTAGATAACGGTGGAGCTTGATATTTTAAAATGGAGAATACGTGTTTATGAAAATAAAATTTTTTTAATATTCAAATTCAATAGTTTTAAAAAGTCCGCATTTTTCCAAATACTAAATTATAATAAACTATATGTATATTGGTATAATAAATAACGGAAGTACATGATTGGTATGTAACAAATCAAAGTTTCCGCGAAATGCATGCTACTCATATAGTCGTGGTCGGAGGGTAATTTATAATAAGCCATTGTTTAACTTTCAATCAATCCTAATTCAACAAAGTAAAAATCACACAATATTGACGTGGCACTAATTTTACAACATTACAGAAGTAATTTAAATCTATCTTTTACTCTATAAATTAATAATAACAAAGAACTAAAAGATAAATTAGGTAACAATGTCCGTGAAATTCCGTAGACTAAGAATAAACAAACCAACATCAGCCAGTTTTCCTATTTCTCAAAAAAAATTAAGCTCGTGTTATCATATAAGCAACCAATCAAACTGAGTCCCACCATTTTTTTCTTTAAAAATTTCAAAGATGGGGCCAAATTAGACAAAAACGCACACTGACAAAAGATAACCTAAAATTTGGCTTGCTTTTTGTTCTTTTTTTTTTAAAAAAATTACGCCAGAATCCAGCCAGGACGAGGCTGAACAGATATTTTTACTTATTTTGGTCTGGGAGCCTTAATACCGATTGATATTGATGATACTGCCTAAAGGTCTAGGTTGCCTCATTTCAGTGAGTTTCCTAGGTAAACATCTCCATCCGAAATAGATTCTCTCCTCCATAAATCTATCTCCTTTCAAATATATTTTGTTTAAATAATTATTTTTGAAAAAAATATGACCCAGTTTGTTTTTTCCTCGTGGTCTTATGGCAGTAAATCATCAGTTACTAACAGCTGTTAAAATGCTGACCGTGATAATGATGATGATACTGATGGTATGCTTACAACAAATAAGATTTACAATTTCCCCATGTTTGATTTCTTTCGTGATGAAATATATGAAAAATTATAGCACAGGAAAACTAGCCTCCTGAAGCATGAATGCATGTAAAAATGAAAAATCTTTAAACAATTAATGACGCTGAAGAATTATTGTGAGTGCCGCCGAATATTAAATTCGAATTCACAAATAGGAAAACTCACCTGTGTGCAATGCCTTGAGGCAGAAGATCGCTTAAAAGTCCTATACAAAATAGACATCAGAATCATCATTATCGTCCCCAACATAATCATCTTCGGTTTTATCATAATCTTTCTCTCCGTTCTCGACCTCATCAACATCTTCATACCTGCCAATATCACGATCATCTACGTTTTTATCATAATTGTTCTCCACCTCACCATCCTCAGTATCATCATCTACATCTCCGTCACCATCATAATCTTCTTCGTTTTTATCATAACTGTTCTCCTTCTCATCATGACCATACTTGTCACAATCATCATAAGAAATGCATCATTTCCAATCATGGTGCTTCACTGTGCTACAATATAGAATTTAATTCATAACTATTTACATGCTAAAAACAAAAGCAATATCACTTATTCCTGATTAGCACAGAATGAGGAATTTAAGCGGCAGCGATTGACTTTGGAATACATAACTACATACAAACCATCAAACCGGCGGCCAAGTTCAGTTTTCAGCGATTGCATACATGGATGCCAACGATTTCGGAGCGTCAATTAAATAAGACAGATCCAATTTAGGACGTATGCCTCAATTAAGCAGTCAGCCTACAACCCGACAAATCACGCGAGATGCAGCGCGTCTCCTTTAAACACTAAAATAGGTGATGATTTACACGAATACAGGCAAAGCAAAAAATTGGCAAACGCGGCTCCAAAGCTAGATACAATTGAATTTTTGTAAACAAAAATTCAATTGTATCTAACCCATCACAAAACAAATCAGTGCTACCGCCAGACACACGTAATGCTTCGTTTTGATCTCCAATGTTCATCATTAGAGCACGAAGGAAAACTGAATAACGAGGATCAAACCGCAATGCATACATGAAGTCTTGCCAATCAAGATGTCTCTCATATTTATTTGTCTCGCATTTAACCGAAATTTTGGCTGCACAATTTCTTTGCTATCACGAACCTAACCTTTTCCAGCAATCACGACATTTATGTAATCGATTGCAGCCAAATTTAAAATTTAGATATGGTGTTATGCCAATGTTTCCGGTGAATTAACTGCTCTCACTAGAAACAAACGCAGTCTGACAGACATGCAAAAATAAACCCATTAACATTTTACAGTTTTTACAAGTAATTTCATTGCATGTTAGGAAAGCAGATACAATAAGACGTTTAGCACTTCAATGAAGTTAACTTTACTGAGAGGCCCATTAGACTACAGACATCAAGACATTCATTATCTGATAACAAAATTATACTGTTCGAATTAGTTATTTGAATAAACATGAAAATTCACCACATCATGCAACGAGGCGACGCCTAACAAAGCAGACAAAGCGCCTTGATATGCCTTTTGTTGTGATTCGGTCACCGACTGTGAAGAACATCCATCTGACAAACTGTTCGTGTCGGCGTTCTTCTCATTTGAATTTGGTGCAATTGCAGTACCAGAAAAGGCCTCATATACACGCGATTCAAGATGCTGCAAGAGGCGATTTGTAACACATTCCAAATCAATAGGGTCAATGCACAGACGAATTCTAGTTAGCAGTTGCTGACCCGCTTCATAAACTCGCTTCGCAAATGGAATGTACAGCTGAGAAAACGCATCATTGTCATCAAATTTAAAATTAAGATGACCCAGCGTAATCCACCGTTGCAAGTGCGACCATTTAATATTGACTTCCTCGCTCAACGCACACGTATTTTCGAGATTCAAATTGATTGCCTGATGTTACACAGAACAAAAGTACAGTATTTCGTACAACGCTATGAAGGTTTCCTCAAGTTCTCAATTATGCTTTAGAATAATAGACAAATAAGCAATATTGCATTCATAAAATTATTCAAAAAATAAATTTACACGTTGAAAGGAAGAGCGCGAGGAATAAATAGGCCCTGTGTTCAGTACTATTCAATATTTTATATAGGTGACGTTTCGGTGCATCAGATTGTGCTTCTGTGTTTGTCAAAGATAAGGCACTGTCAGTTATATATATGTATGTATATATATATGTATATAAGAGAGAGATATATATATATATATATATATGTATGTATATATATATGTATCAATACTTTTTCTAAATTCACTATTTTTAAAGTATGAGATAAAAGACCGTTTACTTTAAAAAACGATGAATTTAGTAACAATAGTGAAATTAAAACTTCGTGGTTACCCTTTTCCAGACTATTAATGCATATATATCTTATTAGTTTAGATATATTGAATGTGTGAAACGCGCGCTTCATTGTATATATTAAAAGAAAAAAATTAGATGGAGAAAGAGTGTGAAATATGGGATCAATCGAACATTTGCATGCATGAAACCCCGTTAAAGCTCCATTACCTAACAAGCATTTTCTAATTGTATAAGTCTGACTTCAGGTTATTTATCGACAGAGCTCCTTATGTGACTAACCGATTTCTTTAATCATATTTAGTAATTATCCTAAAAGCAATAGCTGGAGAACATACGTGCGAGGTTTCAAAGTTTTGTTGCGCAATTTAATATTGGTTTTCACCATTTGATTTGAAACAAGTTTATAAGTTGCAACGTTCTTTCATTTGAGTAATTAAGCGTCCGAACGATAGGCCTACGAAAATTGATCGACAACTTGCGCATATATAAATTGGAACATAATATTTTAGGTATCAATTAACGCTTATTTCTTTTTAATTACTGGTAAAGACAAGTTTGTTACCTTAAATAAAACTTACACATTAGCTTCATTAAATATGCGTGTTAACGCCGCTTCAAATTTATTTTGTTTTGTGCGGAAAACAGTATGTACATCAAGCTTCTGTTTTATTTGAGTTCTATAAATGTCTGTATTTTATTTCTCACGGGATATAATGTTGGTACTCTTTACAGGCTCGGTATAATAAGTTGGCTTTAAAGTCGTATTGTTCAAGACTTTACATGAAGTTCGCTCTATTGCTGTAGGTTTCCGCATTCGTGTAGGAGATTCTATTCTGAAATTGTCTCAAACACCTTACACGAATATATAGGAGGGTATAAGTCGTAATACCGTCTTCTAATGATGAGTCTCCAGTAAGCACGTAACGATTGGGCACATGAGATTATATTTTCCGTTCATGGTAACTTTGGTTTATCTTTCTGATAATTTGATGATGATCAAAAAAGGTCTAAACGTGTCAGTGCTTTGCGGATGGCGGTAGTTTTGTTATATTATTCGACGACTGGTTAAATACAGTGGGATTGGTGTTTACTTCAAGCTCGCAAACTTGATTTAAAGAATTCTTACCACCACCCGTGCAAACAATTATTGTTAACTGTATTGCCTATATATGTATATGTGGCGAAAGCTACAAACAGTTTATGCTCGTGATTGCATAGAAATTGTGCAGCCGACATTTCCAGTCAAGTTCAATGTATGCGAGAGTGCTAGAGGTGAGAGCCGCATATCTAAATTTGATTTCCATATATATTCAATGCCGTTTGATCCTCGATAGTCAGTTTGCCGTCGTTATATATATATATATATATATATATATATATATATATATATATATATATATATATATATATATAAGATAATATTTATTTGTACAATGTTATGTTAATCGCGAAAAGTAGAAACTGATATCGATCAAGGCCAGAGAATATGGATTTTCTGGAGTAACAGGTGTTCAGAAGTAGTGTGCTTAACCTGTCACAATTAAAAATCGATTAGCTAACATTGGAAGCACTACGAATGAGCTGAAATTATGGATTTAATTCTTTAGATAAAAGTCATACTCATTTTCAGACAGCAATTGAGTTTCCATTTGTAAAAACCGCCGACTTAGAGCCTAAAAGCGCTGATTATAAAGCCTGATATAAGGCTACCTCAGTTGATCAAGCCTCATCTGAAATCGTTCAAATGCGCAGAACATAATGTAATGAAAAATCAAAATTTAAACACGCTTAAAGATATCAGAAGAAATGCAGGCATAAAAATATTACGCGCTGATAATTGCAAGAGGGGTGTTATAATGGACAAATCAAGCTCTATACGAAAGATGAAAAACGTGCTGATGGGATTATTAAAGAATCATGTAGAGTACATCAGATGAAATAAATGAAATTGAAATCTTAACAGATGCCGGTTTAATTGATAAGTCCGTTGCACAGAAGTTTAAACCAATTGAATCATCTTTACCAACTATGCAAAAACGACAAAAAACATAAAAAAGGATGTCCTATGAGACCATTATTAGCATTGGTCTATTCTCAATGTCATTAATTGCCTAAATAATAGTCCGTTTACTGGAGCCGTTGCACAAACTACTACGTAATTATGCAAGTATGTATTAGGTGTTGCGAAACTAGTAACAAAGTAGTTCAGTTGTGACCAGAAGGATAAACCAAAGGCAGCATAAACGGAAAGCATAATCTCATGCACATTCGTTTCGTGCTTACTGTCGACTCATCAGTAGGAGCCAGTATTACGCCCTTTAACCACTATATATATGGATGAAGAATGTGGGATAATAGGACGAATGTGTAAACCTACAATAGTGAAGCTAACATCATACAGTCTATGACAATCCGACTTCAACGCTAACTCACACTATATAATATATATATCGAGTCTGTAAAGTATACTAACATTATGGCTATTGTATTAGTAACCGATACCAACATTATTGTACCGAAAAGGTAAATGATACAAACACTATGGTTTCTGAGTCGGTACATGGTACCAACATGATGGATGGCAATTTATGGAATAGTTCACCGAATTTGAGAATTACCACAATTTATGAACACCTGTTACTCCAGAAAATCCATACACTATGTCCTTGATCGATATCAGTCATCACATTTCGCGGTAAGTACGACATCATTCAACTCAATATATAACAGTTAAAAACTGTTTTTTGCGGAAAACTAATATATATGCAAGTATGTATTACGTGTTGCGAACGTAGAAACAAATTAGTTCAGTTGTGACCAGAATGATATACCAAAGGCAGCATGAACGGAAAGTATAATCTCATGCCCATTCGTTTCGTGCTTACTGGCGACTCATCAGTAGGAGCCTGTATTACGCCCTTTAACCACTATATATTTGGATGAAGAATACTGATGAGTCGCCAGTAAGCATGAAACGAATTTGCATGAGATTATACTTTCCGTTCATGCTGCATTTGGTTTATCCTTCTGGTCACAACTGAACTAATTTGTTACTAGGTTCGCAAAACCTAATACATACTTGCTTATATATTAGTTCTTCGCAACAAACAGTATTTAACTGTAATATATTGAATTGAATGATGTCATGCTTACCGCGAAAGGTGATAACTGATATCGATCAAGGCCAGAGTGTATGGATTTACTGGAGTAACATGTGTTCAGAAATTGTTGTAATTCTCAATTTCGGTGAACTATAGCATAAATTGATATCCATCAGGTTGGTATCATGTACCGACTCGGAAACCATAGTGTTTGTACCATGTACCTTTTCGGTACAATAATGTTGGTTTCGGTTACTAACACAATAGCCATAGTGTTAGTATCCTTTACAGACTCGGTATATATACTATATAGTGTGAGTTAGCATTGAAGTCGTATTGTCGTTGACTTCAGATTATGTTAGCTTCACTATTACAGGTTTACACATTCGTCTAGGAGATTGTACCGTCCTATTATTCCACATTCCTCTACCAAATATATAGTGGTTAAAGGACGTAATACCGGCTCCTACTGATGAGTCGCCAGTAAGCACGAAACGAATGTGCATGAGATTATACTTTCCGTTCATGTTGCCTTTGGTTTATCCTTCTGGTCACAACTGAACTAATTTGTTACTAGGTTCGCAAAACCTAATACATACTTGCATATATATTAGTTCTTCGCAACAAACAGTATTTAACTGTTATATACTACGTAATTAATTGTTTGCCGATTAAAATGAGTTCGTTAACGGAATTCAGGATACGAAAGTTAAAATTAAGATAATAAAGTTTTTTGGTGTTATGTATTCGCTTAAAAATATTTTAGTTTAAGAAACTATTGGAATTATAGTTCGAGCGGTAGAACAAACCATATTGATGTCTCCGATTACAAGTCATAATTTACGTAAGCTTATTTCACTATGATCGAATAGAGCACGATTTCGTTCTAATGGAAGTATCGATAAAAATGATCATGCTGTGGAAATGGGGAGCCTCCTATCTCCAGTGTTCGCTGAGACTTTCCTAAGCCATATTGAAAACACATAATTAATACTATCATAGGCAAATATGCACGATACACGCATTACGTCGATGACATTTTCATTGTTTTCGAAAAAAAGGACGCAAATACAAACGTTACTGCAAAATTTCAATAAGGCAAACCAGAAATTAGTCAGCCACGTGTGAAGTTCTGTGGAATAAGAAACTGCAGTCTGATTTAGGCAAGCAGATTAAGTATTTTCGTGTATTGAGCTAGAACCTGAAGAGATGCACGCAAATGATCGGTCGTAACCTTATTTCACATTCTCTTCCCATTTAACTGTTTATGTTTTTTCCTTGTAGTATACATATATATATATTTTTTGTTGATACTTTAAGTAATGCAATAAAAATTCAATCCTTGCTATTCCCGATTAATTATTACCGTGAAGTACGTTAATGAAGGACCATGCCAACCATAACGGATGTGTAATAACAACTCTAAACCCTACAAAAAGGCAAGGCAAGATCGTGAGCCCGGTAACAACAGATTATGCAAGACGGAATTTTGCGCAGCATCTAGTGACAATGTCATTGATAATAAATCAACCAAATTTAATCTGCATAATCAAATCTCTACTTTTTATTATAATTGGACGCGGCAAATTCTGGCCAGTACATGATTAGTTCCCAATAAGGACGAAACCGGTCTACTGGATGAATTGCCTTTTCTGCACTATACAATTCTTCGTTTATACTGACATATGTAAGTAATTAATGGGTCAGGTGTTTATATCAAGACCGCAACCTTGATTATAATAATTGTTATCACGACCCACGCAACCAATGTTCGTTTAATTATATAAATCTCTACTTTGATATATTTGGTCAGTAGGGACCACAGGGATTGTAGTCTCGAATTTACAAAATGCTAAACCCAATTGTGTTAGCCGTTCATATTATCATGTATACTATAATGAAACGAGTGTTAATAATTTTATTATTCGCATTGCTTGAAGTGTTATTTCCGATTCAGAGAGAATTGGCGATCCATAAGTTGTTTTTACTACTTAGTTCTTTTTTTATTCTGAAGTCAGTTAAAGTTAACGTTGTGTTGAGATCTGACCATAGCTGTTTAATATCAAGCGCCCCGTATACTGTCAATGTTTTTCATATTTTTCTGTATAAACGCAATGAAGTGTTTCTCAGATTTTCTTTGTGTCCCTGATTAATTATGCACTCTATAATAGCCGATTTATACGGTAGAGTGTGAGACTCATGCTAGTGTGCATATATAGAAGATTTCAATTGTCTATTTGCATAATTGGCTGACAAATAAATTTTAAATGAATGAGATAGAAATATAATAATATCAACAATAATAATAAAATTAGCCATAATCTATTAATCATGCAGAGCTACAAAAAAGCCAAAATTAACCAATGTTTCACTGCCATATAACCACATAAGTGGTTCGTGGTTATATGTGGGCTGTATAAAGAACACTAGGTCGCCCATTTTTAGTGAGGATGGTTTGTATTCGGAGTTTTCCTTCTCTTAGATAGACTGTCAACCGAGACTGATCAACACTATTTGCCCAGATGCCAGTGGCCAAAGTTTCCTTCAGCAGCCGAAACTTGCCCTTCGCGTCTGGCACGCTTGCTCTCATTCCGTCAATACACATTTAACAATAAAAGTTACCGCGCAGTTAGACAAAACTCGAGGCTTCACATGAAACACGATGATAGCTGTCCTTTTTAGACCTGACAAGATTCAAGCTTCCATTCCCGGACAGATTAGTTTTTGCCCGCCAGTCGTCAGGCCGGAATTTCTATGGCTAAGGGTCATAGAAATGACAGAATAATCCTTTAAAAACAAAATTAAAATGTTCCAAAAAATATCAAATTTGAAGAATAGATTTGATAAACTACGTCATTCATAATGAGAGATAGTTACGACTAACATCAGATAAAAACGTTTAACACGAGTTGGGCACAAAAATAATACCAACTCACATTATCTACATTTGGTGCGGACAAGTTAACTTGAATATTGCTTCCAATTATACGGTCGACTGTCATAAACGGCTCAACGAACAGTCGAAGCAAAAACAGCACATCGAACATTATCTGAAATAGGAGAGGTGTGGTGAAAGCAGAATGAAAGCAGGTGTTGTTGCCACCCTCGTGGTTGGAAGAACTATTTTCAAACTGGTTGACCAGCTCATTGTAAACAGCAATGAGACTCGCACCAACTCGAATTGGAAGCAGTTCTGACCATGGTGACCTAAGGTCAGTTGAAGAATAAATAATTTTAAAACATAGGCAGACACTAAATTGATTTTAAAATAGATTTGAAGGAAATTAGTGGTCCTAACAAAAAATTGCACTGCAGACTATCATCGACAGAAATTTTAAAACGCATGCTTCACACTGCCGCATAAAATTGTCATAGTGCCGTGTGGATTGTAAAGCAGTCGGTAGCACGACACTAGACGATCAAACGTTCAAGGAAAACTAAGAAAATTAGCTCGAAGGCTCTGGATTTTAGATTACAGTGACCAGTCTCTTTCAACAGCCCAAACATGCCACCTCAGTTCGGCAAACTTGCTATCAATCTGTCGTTATCCAATTCGAAGTCACTTTATGGTAAAATTATTCTAGAGGCGCTATTTGTTGATACTAGTTAGGTTCGACCAGATGGAGCCTGGAAAGAATAACTGAAAAATGAGAAAAACGAAACATAATCTCTAAAGTCAGTTTCCGTACTAGCATACATGGAGCCATTCAGACGAAACGGCTGTCTGTACAGAGAGCAACTAAAATGTGGCAATTTTCTTAAAAAAACTTCTCGTTGAGCATATCAAGTCTAGTCGACCGAATAACTGATGGCATTCTTTAAAGAGATAATAAAGCGACCTGCGTTTTACGCGTATTACTACTATCCTTGAATGATTTATAAAGTTTCCCGCCTAATCGACAATTGTTTTTTTTTTCTTCAGAATTAAATATCTCAATGAACAGCTACTTAAGTTGCAATAAGTATTCGGCCATAAAAAGGTGTGCATTAAATACTGAAGTACTTAAAAATTTTAATTGTTACTAAATGAAGTGACCAAACTTCAAATTGGTCATGATTCTAATGATAAATTTGTTTGTGAGACTACATTTATTGTGTATAAAAATATAAAATTTAACTGACACTAGGATTTCAATCAACTTTAATCATTCCCTCAGGTCAGGTTAGGCACATTATTCCCAATGCGATGTTCGTTTTCGACCTATAATCCTCTTGAAGACCATGATCTCATCAGTTACTTGATATGGCATTAGAGACGATCTTTATGTTAAAATAATTGACAGCCGCCTGGTTTGTAACTGGATCGCGTCTCACTAGCAGTCATGGTTCGAAATGATGTTATGATCCTTTATGCAAAACGTCCATCGCTACTACCAATTAAATGGTTTCACAAGGCCTTTGGATTGGTACAATTGTAACAGGTGTCAGCCTCTTCGACCGATGCCAAGAAGAGGACCAAACACGATCATTTAGAAATAATGTTGTTTAGAAGACTTTTGAGTAATAGGATATCGCAAAAATGCCTGTTCCTAGATTAGCTGAACAATGTTATACAGTTTCATTTCCGCATTTTCTTTCGTAGTTGAACAACAGCATCCGACAAACCAAGAATTAGTTAATAAGGATGAAAGCATGGACCACCATATGGATGGCTTTTAAACCTAAGATTCTTTGAACGTATGAATACATGCGGTTGATTTAAACAGTAGAACATTTTATACTAAACATGCACACAACAATTTATTTATATCAAGTTGGTGAGATGGATATAAAAATCAATCCCGTTGTGTTTAGCTCAATTACCGCCAGACACACGTACTGACGTTTTTCGAACTTCCTTAATTCTAATCATTGAATGAAGGCAAACTTACTAGCGAAGATCAAACCGAAAATAGTATATATGGAAAGCAAAATTAGATATGAGGCTCTCACCTCTAGTAGTCTCGCACACATTGTATTTGACCGGAAATGTCGGCTGCAAAATTTCTATGCGGTCACGAACATTAACGTTTTTCAGCTCTCGCAATATATATATATATATATATATATATATATATATATATATATATATATATAATACGATGAAACAATCATTGACTTTGCGCGTGATGATAACAGTTCATTAAATCAAATTTGCGAGGTTGAAGTAAACACGAATCTTATTGTATTGAATCAGTCTTCGAACAAAATTACCACCAGTCACACGTACTGACGCGTTCCGACTTCCTATGACCATCCTCAGAACACGAAGGCAATCTGACTAGTGAGGATCAAAATTCCTATTCATTGAACTCAGATAATATTCAGTAAGATTTTCCTGATAGCTATGAGTTAATTTGGGTTCTTGCTTTGTTTTAATCGATCATGTTTAATGAGACATAAATGTTAATTAGGTTTTACTATTTGAACATTTTATTATTAGATAACCAAGTTTGGTGTAGAAAGAAAGATCAAGCTGCGTAGAGACAATTTTCAATTGACTCATGCGATCTTCGCTTGCGTGACAACCTTTTGATTGTTCTTATACCAGTGTTTATTGAATTATCTTCTAAAGAATTGTAGAAAAAGGCTACATAGTCCAACAATCTTTTCCTATTTTCAATATATAATCCTATTATTAAAACCGTTACCGGGTCGTTTTTCTTCACTTTGACTGGTGCAGTCGATCCAGCTGGATTTGGTAGACGGGAATGGGCACGCAGCATAGTAGACTATGAGCGCGGGCAGACTACAAATGATGGGTCAATTTGTGGTCGTTAAACAGGTGTTGACCACTACGCGTGTAACCATATTTCATTTTATTTATTTTTCAATTTTCCTAATTTCCTACGTTTTTGAAAAATTATTGTTTGTAGCATGTTACAATTTGATAGCAAAATGAATTCACAAAATGCTTCACTTATCCAAAATATGTACAAAATTAGTTTAAATAATTTAGCCTAGTCGTGCAGTACTTCCAGAAGAAAGACTAGAATTAAGCTGATCTACAAGAAATTGCATGAGTAAATTCATTTAACAGTGGCATTTCGACTACTCACCTAAGACTAAGGTGACCAGTTAACTTGTTTACACGACTAGACGCTGCGAGCAAAGTTGTCTGCAATATACAGCTGATGGAACACGGAACCCGAATACAGCCCGGTGCCACTGGAGTACGCTGTGATTGTTGATTCTTGTCCATAATCTCGGCAGAAATCAATTTCGCTTCAATATGATCAGTGTCCGTCGGTAAAACATCCAAAAAGATGGTATCCCAAGTCTAAAATGAATTTGATCATTCAAAATACATCCTAGCAGAATACACACGTAAGCAAAGTATTATTTATACAGCAAGTGGACAGAAAAAAATTAAATAGCAAGGCTAAACAAAAGACGATATTAGGCGAAACAATATTCTTACACGCAACAGTCAAAAGAACGGACGGTTAGTTAAAATTCAGTTCATCAATACAAAAATGACCAGATCTTAGACATCACTCTACAATACAAAGAGACTGGCCCCTACACGCACAAATACAGACAGACACATGCGCATATACACTTAAAAATCAACATAATAATAAATAGAAATAAACCGAAAGTCAGACTAGTTACTACCCTCATAATCAAATGAAAACCCAGTATATGTAAATGAAAGATTGTAAAGTGATGTCTAGTAATCTCAAAATAAATGACCATTATCCACTTTTTTATTAAATGTGTTTTTTCTTCCCAATAAAAAGATATGCTGCGTAATATTCGAAGGCAATGGAAATTACAAGATATATATATATATATATTTTTATATATATATATATATATATATATATATAATCCTAGGTCCAGAAAAGCATTAAAAATACTTCTTTAACATCAGTCCTGAAGAGGTTGCACAATTGTCTTCCGAATTTAATCAAACCAAATTCTTCTTTAAGAGGTTTCAATATTCATGTTGGATGGGCATTCATGCGTTAATAATATTTTAAAGTTATAAATAGGATTCTTCATAAAAAATTAAATAAGAGAGAGACAATATGTGACGGAATGCGATAGTAGTAAATGTCATATTGCCTACGGCTTAGAGTTAGTATACAATGTTCTGTGACCTAGTGAGCCTCATATTCGATGACAGCAATTACATTTGTTTGCTGATAGTGTGGTTTCTTCTGCTATTACATTTATTTATTTATGTGAACCTGCTGGCGAAAATTCTTGATTTTTTGTCTTATATTGATTACTTATCTGGACTAACTTGCAGTAGGTCATGGCTTATGATGGCGTAATAAGTTCGTCAAGAAGACCATGATTTCATTCTCATTGAAAAAAAATTACACGTACCAATGATTCTTCTCCGTATTTTTCTGTGATGTCTTATCATCCCTCTGGTAACCAAGCAATTTGTGAATTTCCGTATTCATCGCTTTTCAAGATGTGCAATTGCAGGCACCGTTAACGATGATATTGACGCCTGTTGCGCAGATACTTTTACCTCAACCTTTTGACAGTCCGGTTAAATTTTTGTTGAGGTTGGTCCAAGAGACGGATAAGCTTGGCCAGATACTAGAAAATAAGTGCTGTGCTCAGTTTTTCGTGATAACTCGAATAATATACCATGTTGGTCGAACATATGCATATTAAAGTCCGTGGCTTGTTGATTTCTAGGAAGGGTGTCGAACATGTATAATAATTTTACCAACATTGCTTTATGAAGTGCAGGTACCCTGCTTCAAATGTGCTACTTATTCGCCAATTTACCCTACGATATAAGGCCTATATTGTTCAAATTATGTAATAAATGTTAGTGGCTTTTATCCTAATGAATCGATTTTGTAACATCGCACTCACATGAAAATGTTTAAGCTACAATGGAATTGCTGGAATTATCCCGATGATATTGTATTTCCAGCTTCATGAATCTTCGCGTAGTGAAAGTAATCATAATGCACAATTATTATTGTCAATTTGGGACATTTTTGCTGGCAACTTATATTACATAAATCGGGCGTGATTTGATGTTGGCTTCTATAAAACACTCAAGATAATTAGTCAATAGCAAAATATTCCTATTGTAGCTGAACTCTTCCTCAATCTTGTGTTGAAAGCCCATAAGCTCTGCCATGAATGTGCTGCCAACCACTCAGCAGGGAAGAATTATAACTGGTTTAATATTGGTAACGAATTAAAAGTGGCACTAAAGTATTGTTCATGATTGTCTACCAATAAATTTGACTTCGCCATAATGGTGTTGTGTAGAGGTTTAGTTTGCCTCAGTTCTGTGTGTCACCCAGGTAATTTTACTCATTAATTAGATCCTCCAAGCATAAATCACTCTCCTTTAAAAAATTTGTTTACCCAAATTATTAGTTTTTTCGATATTATTACATTTTGTCTAATTTCCAATGTTTTTCTTCCTATAGTTATATGGCTGTGAAATATTAGTTACTAATGACTCATGTATTGCTGTGCATGATGAACAGTCTCGAAGTATAATGACCTATTTGAATTAGCCGTGATCATTCCGCACAATGAAAACGGGTGCCTCAAATATTCTGAAGTGACGATCGTCAAGACCCTCTAAAATTTCCTGAACCCACGCTATATCGTAAAAGCGTTTAAAGATAAATTAAACGCCTAAACTCAAGCACAACAATCTCATGGAGAAGCGCAACGCTGCTAAAATTAATGATCTTCCGTCGGCACTTTAAAAGCTCATGGAAATACACGGGATAGAAGGATTTCCACTAGCGTATTGCCACGATCGGAAGAGGAGGGCAATCCATCCAAAACGAGTGAAAGTGTACGGATTCTGTGCCCATGCAAAAAATGTGACACTTCCTTTTCAGCTAGGTGTCGTTATATCATCTTTTTTGCTAAAGCAAGGGTGGTCACTGCCGTTGTATTCTGAAGGAAACCTGAAGAGCCATAGAAGCAAATAAGTCCAAACTAGGTGATAATTTAATCGAAAAAAGGGATACGCGAACCAAATACATGCAGTTTTATACTATGTGGTACACAAAATGATATAGCGACCTATGCCTAACGATTGTATCCCGGCCAATATTTTTCGACTACCTATAACTGCAATAAAGACCTAACATTCTTTATTTGCAACAGAACAGATCATTCCAAACATTCTGAAATTGGTTCAGGCGTTCAACAAAGGCATACAATTATCATCAACATTTGCATTAACAATGTCGACGCAGGCACTAGTGGTAATTTTAAAACTCCTTGACAAAAAAATTGGTGGTGAAGGCCGGTTAGCTGATCTCAATTATACTGACGATGCTAAAAAGATAGACCAACTTCAAAGAACCATGAATTTCTATCTGATTCGCTCTGCAGGTAAACGCCTCGAAAACGGCTCTTACGGCAAATTTTCATCTTGAGCTTGAGATCGAATTGAATAGCGCCTTACAGTCAGACGCTAACGAATTTTTACACCTAGGAAGAGCTCTAGTGATACTTTTTACTTTACTGCGGCTGACTCCTTTTGGAGGATATGCCGGCTCCATTTTCATGGAGTTTCTTGGGAATTTGGTACAAGTGGTGTCCCCTCACCACTCGAAGCTCTAGTGATACTAGACGATTCAACTTATGTCGAGATTTCCAGACGTGTTCACCTGGCAGCAGCTATGTTGGGCTAGTTAAGAAAACGAATGGGAGTATGCGTCAACATACTACGCAACAAGACCTTCAAGTCAAGCATAATTAGGTTCTCATATATGTCGCTTAGATGAACGAATATAGCTGCCATTGCCTTGCCAACTATGTAACTCCATGTACTCATTCAGATTGTGTTAGGTTACTATCAGCTTAGCACCAGGGGAGGAATTTGCTACCTGATCAATTCAATCAAACTACATTTTATGCATCATCACTGTCGCATTTAGCTAAGCTACACCGATAGCATTGGCTGGGGTTCTGTCTAGGAAGCCTATTTGCACACCGCAATGGCCAGATTTTCAAGTCGACTGCCTCGCCAGGTTGATTTCAGAAATGGAACACCCGAAATTCGTGACCAGACAATTACTCGCAATAACAAGTAATTTATCATGCCACATCGAAAATATGCGTCAAACGAGCGTAAAACCAATTCCATAAGAGAGGCCCGGTCAATTTTGCTTCACTTCCAAATGCTCTGTTGTATCACTCATGCGATAGATCGATATGTAAATGTATATATTGACGTACGTATTTAAAATCTGATCAGTAATAAATTAAAACTATTTTCTGTTCTCTAAATACATCTTGAGAGAGTGTGTCTATGTATTGAACTAAAAAGTGCTATATATATAACGTTTAAGCAAATACAGGTAAACTTACTGACATAAGCTCCGAAGTTATGTGTAAGCTTGGTACAGACTGAAGCATTTCAACCATTTTTTGAAATGAAATCCCTGAATTGCTACCAAAAGTGTTGTCAGCAGAAGTTGCAGTAAACCCTGAACCGGTAGTCATACTATGCTGCCGACAGTCTGATTCTAAAGAAAGACATGCCAGTTTTCTCAAACGCTGCCGAAATGCTAACAACGCCGGTGCAAATGCTGAATTATATATAATTTAAAAAAAATATTGAGCACAAACGTTATCAGACTTACTCCAAAGCCTGGTCTTTGGCAAATGGGTGTATAATGTGTCGAAATAAGTATTGTCAGCATATTGGAGATCAACCGACTAGCCATTGCCACCGATTTCTTCACCATGGAGTATTAAAAAAGGCTTTAGCAAAACTGTATCGACATTTATTTAAGTCAAGTTTGCGAGCTTGAAGTAAACACCAATCCCATTGTATTTAACCAGTCGTCGAACAACATAACAAGACTACCGCCAGCCGCAACGCACTAGTTTTGTTATGTTGTTCGACGACTGGTTAAATACAATGGGATTAGTGTTTACTTCAAGCTCGCAAACTTGATTGAAATAATTGTTACCACCACCCGCGCAATCAATTATTGTTAAATTGTATCGACATTGACATTCGCAAACTACGACTGCCAAAAATAGGCATAAAATCAATTAGCATGTCGTGCTTAAACTAGGATGTGCAATTGTGTATTAGGTGTTACACACTTAGCAACAAATTAAAACCATTTACAGGCACGGTATCATGAAAACCACATGGTTGGTATCACTCATAGCCCAGTATATCTTATATAAAGTGAGATGAATTTGAATTCGCTTTGCCGAATACTAAAAGTTTTTAATCCAATTAATGTTAATATCCACATTCAAATGTGAGATCGTTCCGTGCAATCTCTTCACATTTCATGAACATATCTATTGTGGATATAGTACATAGTAACGCTTAATACTTATGCGTCTCTAATAAGCACGAACAACAATATGTGAATGAGATTAAACCTTTCGTTCATAATTACTTCTTCTAATCATAATCGTCAAGGTTTTCCTTTTCCCCATTTTTGTTTAATTTTGTAATCGATGCTATTATGAACAACACTCTCCCACACATTCAGGATGCTGGAGTTGAAGTTCTTCCGGGCGATAAACTAGTCGATCTTGACTATGCGGACGATATCGTACTATTATTCGACAATCAGGATGCTGCCCAGGCCACCTTGAATAGATTAACAGACGTTGTTCCGTCTTTCGGTATGAAATTCGCACCCTCTAAATGTAAGATACTGTTACAGGATCACCCACCACTCACTCCAACGTTGCGACTGCAGAATGAAGATCTAGACATAGTCGACAGGTTTACATATCTTGGGAGCTCTATCAATAACGTAGGCAATATGTCCGACGAGGTGAGAATACGGATCGCGAAAGCTAGAGTAGCTTTCTCGAACCTTCGTCATTTATGGAGAAACGCGAATATTTCACTTTGCCTTAAAGGTCGTGTTTACAATGCATCTGTACGCGCAGTCTTACTATACGCTAGTGAAACTTGGCCTCTTAGAGTTGATGATCTGAGACGCTTACAGGCATTCGATCATCGTTGTTTGAGAAGTATAGCACATGTTGGTTACCAACAACGAATAACTAACGTTGACATCCGTAGACGTATTTTTGGATCTGACAATAAGTGCTCGTCGTTAGAAAAACAAATAAGGCTCCATCAACTTCGTTGGCTCGGTCACGTTTTGCGTATGCCCTCATTTCGATTGCCCAATAGAGCTCTGTTCTCTCATCCAGCACCAAATTGGCGTAAGAAACAAGGTGGGCAGATTTTGACATGGCAGAAACAATTGAAGTCACTTACATCCAAATTGGGTAGTATAGGACCCACTCGTCTGCCAGGATGGGGTCCTCGTGCGCATCATAGTTCTTGGTTAGAAACCCTTAGCGATATGGCATCGAATCGAGCTCAGTGGCGATCTTGTTGCAGATGTCTAGTAGAATCATCTTCGTAACTTTCTTTTCTCAGTAGGGCAAAGTTGACTGCGAGGTTTCGTATGTTTATGACGTGATACAGTGAAATCCGCAAGGAAGCTAATTGCTGATGTTGCCTTGCCCGAATGCTAACTTGGCCATAATGGTGTTGTGGAGAGGTTTAGCTTGCCTCATTTCTGTGAGTTATCCTGATAAATTTACTCATAGTAGCAAGGTATTCTTCTCTCTGCCTCTCTCTCTCTCGTATATATATATATATATATATATATATATATATATATATATATATATATATAAATTCTTTTGAAATGCGAGCTTTAATGAAATTCATTGTACCCTTCCTATGTGCAAAAAACAGAAATTTTATCAGATACAAGAAACATTTCTTTCTCATTATCTCCTCAAGTATCTACTAATGAACATATCTTTATATATAAATTGGAAAGCAAAACAAGATAGAAATATGTAAACATAGAGAGAGAGTGTGAAAAAACGGAAACCAATCAATTGCGTGCGTCACATCCAGTTCAAGCTCAATGCCTGAACATGCTTCTTCTGCTTGCATAAGTCCGGCTGCAATTTGTTTATCCATAAGGCTTCG